>JBBMJM010139783.1:10895-23746 GCA_037832705.1 Centriscus cristatus
AAGAAGAAGAAGAAGAAGAAGAAGTCAACGAAGTGCCACATACCGGTTGTCCGTTGTAGTCTTCAAAGCTCCACCGCGCAGGTTGCACAGACAACACTCCTGGAAACCCCAAAATCAAATGAAAAACATGCAGAAGACAAACATTCCAACATCATGGCAAACTGAACACCCCTGAAAACATTCTGTAGAGTCCCAACTCACCACTGTCCAGGCGCCTGCTGCACACCGAGAGCACATCCAGTCCCCCCCCACAGAGTTTGGACTGACCCCATAACAACCTGTGGGAGGGTGGCAATGGAAGGATTAGGTATGACCCTCAAGTGTTTGTACATGTTCTCTTGAGTATTCTAACAGCTCTATGTGTTGCCAGGACACCTGAACAGGTCTAAATGATTAGAACTTCTCTATCCACTTGAAAACCTCGGGGGATTGAGTGCAGAGCTCCGAGTTCTTTCTGCTTCGTGCCCTCTTATCAACAGTTGTGCTGCTTTCTCAGCTGAGCCCAGTTCATCCCTGGATCACTAATGAACTAGTCTTTTTGAAGGTGTTGTCCAACTTTAGGGGTAATAGGAGCCCAGGAGGGTTGTGTATGTGTGTGTGAGTGTGTGTGTGTGTGTGTGTGTGTGCGCACTTGTCCATTCTGTCATTTTTTCTGTATGATTGCCAGCAGAGGACGTGTACAGTGACGCTTCAGAGAGGCAGGGCGTTTCTCCAGCAGCCTCCTCGCTGTTTAAACCTCATGTATTTAACTAGGACACCGAACTGAGCACGGAAACGGGGGAGGGGTGGTGGGTGGGGGTTGTGCAGACTTTTGTCTTTTGCACGGCTATAGTCGAATCTCTGTTTCTGTGCTTCTTGTTTTCCCCAATAGTATTCTCTGGATTCCATGGTAAAAAAAAAAAGGTTTGAACAAGGCAATGAAAGATTTTAGGTATTAAAGTTGCACCAGTACCAGTTCATAC
Source organism: Centriscus cristatus (assembly GCA_037832705.1). Classification (NCBI taxonomy): domain Eukaryota; kingdom Metazoa; phylum Chordata; class Actinopteri; order Syngnathiformes; family Centriscidae; genus Centriscus; species Centriscus cristatus. The sequence continues at coordinate 11,858 of JBBMJM010139783.1, forward strand.
TATCACACCACAGTCACAATAATCAGACACAATGAGTCATCAGGTCATCTCGTATTCTGACCTGTGGCGTTCCCTCGGTCTGGACGAGTTTGAGACTTACTAGAATGAACCTGCATGTGGCATGAAGAACAGCGAATCAGAAGACTTGTTCCGTCCTCTCCGATGTGGTGGTTGGTGGGTGGAGGCTCCGTGTTGCCTGCGCCAACACTGAAGCACATCTCCGGGACCAGTGGACGGGTGAGACAGCCAGGACGTGGAAAAGAGGTTCGCTGGGGGTCATTGGCAGGCATGATGTCCTTGTGCGGCTGAAAAGTGTGGGCGGAGACAGAGGACAGTAGCGTGATCGGTCATTAAAAATAAGAAAAAGAATTGTTAAATACTGGCGGTTGTCATATATCAGATGTTATTGCTCGTGGATCACATGCTAGTTTGCTGAGGCTACTTCATGTAGCTTACCTTTGTGTAGGGACAGAAGAGGGAACAGATAGCACAGTGTGGTTGGAGTGCAGCCACGGCCGCGTTGAAGGCTTTCTCCGCCAGGAAATTGGGGGAACGATTCTGCCATAGGTGCTCCTGTTTCTTCATGTCACTCTCCAGTGGCATTGGGGATGACAGCTCTGTGGACAAGAGATACAAATATCATGTTCATCACAAATTTAAACATGCTCCTTTCTGTTACTAATGTCATTGTGCACCAAAATGCATATGAAGCACGTTACCGACACTTTGCACCCCACCCCCAGTGGCAACCCCCCCAGAAGTGTGTGCTGTCGAACACACTTCTGATATAATTGGCTGATGAAAACAGAAGCTCCAACAATTTGCTGTTCTCAGTCTCGAATCTATTTTGCAGCGAAAACCCCTGAAGCCAGTGATCCAGACCATTTGTTTTTAACTGGGTAGAAGGCCGGGAGATCTCTTCACAAGCTTTCCATTTCTCTGTGCTTTCTCCACCCCCCCCCCACCCCCAATCCAACCATACGAAGGACGCACTTGCAGCTGGGTCCCCTGCTTCAGACTTAAAGTGACTTTGAAAGCAGGTAATTGGAAGTCATGATCCCTGGATCAATACGTGTCAGTCAGACAGAGACTGGAGGAGGAGGGGGGAGAATCCTTCCAGACTGAATTTCATTTGCCCCGGGGGAACTTCGGCCCTGATTTCCTCTCTTCGACTGATAATCAAAACACAAAACGGGAGTCTTTGTAATTTCAAGTGCCGTGATGGACCGCGCAGCAGGGACGTTTTGGTAAAAAGAGTTTTCGCTTGTTGCTTCTCTTGTGTAAGAAAATGACTTGAGTTTCAAAAAAGACACAACACCCCCACAAACCTTTGTCACTCGTCGGGTCGTGTTTGACAATGGACAGTGGAGACCGCAGAGGTGGCTTGCTGAGGGGGTGACGCCGACTCTTTTTCACCTCTGTTGGCATCTTCATCTTAGAGTAGCATGCCTATAGAAACACATGGGTCGGTGCAGTTCATGACCACTGGCACATGAATAACACATTCAGACTTTATCATGTGGTTCATCTTCACACTGGGAGTTTGTAGCTTCAAATTTGACCTGAAAATCTTTGTATTTGTCACAAATCTTAAAAAAAAAAAAAAGGCAACTTGAATCCAAATTGGGTTGTTCGGTTGGCGCTTACATCCAGCTTGTTGTCTGCTGAGTTGTCACTTGCTTCTTGGGTCAGCGGGTCCCCCACCTCTGTGGGGCCGGTCGCGACGGGCTTTGAATTCCTAATGCCAGATGTAGCAAACTGCTCAAACGCTTCCTGAAACCCTGTGGTCACGCTGTGAATATTCATCTTCTTTTGCTTTTTCTGCCTCTTTTTTTCCATGTCCTCCGTCAGGGTGATTGGTTTTGCATCTGGTTAAAAAAAAAAAAAAATACAGTTTAGAAGATATCTGATTGGCAGATGAATGCTTTCAATCTTGTCCATCGTAACAGGTACCATGCTCTGAGCGACACTTTAAATAAAAACACATCTCACTGTTTTAAGTTAAAAAGAACGTGTTTGTAGTTCTGACCCAGTGCGGCAGGGATCTGTGTCGCCTTGGCAGCAGCCTCCTGCTCCTCACGCTCCATGGCCTCCAGGGTCAGAATGGCCTCCCTCGCTAGCCGTTCCTCTCTCTCTTGCCTCCGCTGCGCCTCACGCTCTTCCACTTGCCGCTGATAGTTGACAGCATCCAGTTCAATGCCCTGCTCGGCCAGCACCTTCACCTCCTCCAGCTTTAGACGGCGGAACTGCTTCATTTTCTGCATGGCCCTGGATCACAGGTGAGTAAACGTATGAACAGTTGTACTTTAAGAGCATCCTTACACTCATTTTGTTCAATTCCAATCAGTAGATCAGAGTAAACATTTAACGACAGCAGTTCCACCGCTCACCTTCGCAGCAGGTTGGCTCGGAAGGTGACACGGTGCTCTCTCCAGTTCTCCAGCTCCGGGCTGCTGAGCTCAGTGGATTTAAGGTGGTCCAACACCGTGACATCTTTCCCTTGCTTCCACAATTCATAGCGGTCTGGCTGGAGGCGGCGCACAAACACATCCATGGAGATCTTCACCATGTCCTTACGACAAGTACACTGGAGGAAAACCACAGGAAACAAATGAGGTTGAGTTAAGAACAACGGGGTGCTGACGTCTATGAATAAAGGAGGTCGTGCACATGACGTTTCTAGTTTCACGTTACAGGACAACGCTGCAGTACGCGACTCGATGATGGAACTTTCTGCAGCAGACAGATATGAATTAGCAAAAAAACAACAAGGACGGTCAACAGTAGCAACGGTGCCAAGGTTTTTACAGATTGACTTGGCTTCCTTGGCAGAGGAAACTGTTAACTGAATGGGGCTCTGGCGCCACCTTTTGGCCATCAAGACAACAAGCGTTTTGTTTTTAGCTTGTTGGTAAACAGTGTAGAAATGACCCAGGACACATGAAGAGAAACTATGTACATATGGCAAAATTAGTTCTGACTCAATAATTATGTACATCTGCTTATATTGTTTATGTCAGAACTATTTTGCTTAAACAAGTTCCAATTTTACAGCAGTGAGCATCATTCCGTGAGGCCCGACTGGAAAAACATTACACCAGAGACAAGTTGTTAAGTGTACGGTGGAGTGGCAAACAATTAGCTCTCCTGGGGCGGGGTTGTATGTCGTACGCTGTCTAAAACAATCAGCACTTCAAGATGATCTTAGACAGCTTCATAATGGCATTCCGGGCCAGAGGAGAGGAGGAGGGAGGAGACGTTTAGTGGGTAATGTTGTATTATTAAAAAGAGGGAAATGGCAGGTACAGCAGGAACAATCCCGTCAGAGATTAGAGAAACAAAAGAAAGAAGATGAAACACTAAGATGGGGGGAGGAGAGTTGGATGAAAATATCTTCTTTGTTGCCCAGCTCGTGGTATTACTTGCTGGCCCTTTTATTTCCTAAGCGGTGCTTCGAGCCTTGTGTTCGTTTACTGGAAACACAGCAGCAGCCCTTCCCAGCATGACAATATCCAGCCTACATCATACACTTGAAAGACGGAAACATTCAAATGAGGTTGATGAGGAGGGATGCGGGAGGCTGGAAGTGGGAGGGCAGATGAATGTTTTCCCTTTGTGAACTATTTAGTGGAATGGCAACAAGCTGGGAAAACTGCAAGAAGAAGGAAGGATATTATTCTTAGAAATGACAAACCTTGCTAATTGAGACAAGTTTCATGACTGAGAAGATTTTTATTTTTATCCATCGACTCCTCTCACACGCCCCCATTCCACCATCGTCATCACTGCGTCAAGTTGATTTTTCTGGGCTTTGACCCGATGCAGGGATCGATGCATTGCTCATGACTATGCAGAGAAAGTCCAGCGATGAGCTGGTTGCATCAAATCCTTATACAACATCCAGAAATACGCTGTGTCAGCACAGCATATTAACGGCTGCGTTTGCCTCTTGTGGGATGTTTTCAGATACTGCACAGCATTAAAAAAAATGTTTTTACTCGTTCTGACAAAGAAAAATGATCTATAAATTTCGCTTTTTTTCATATACTGAAGATTAAATCAGTTAGTGATCTAGTGAAGATCAGTAGTTAGTCTGGTTTGCCTTCTTTTATAGGGACCTAATATTCTGTGCCTGATATTAAGTAACTACAATGTATATAATAAACATATTTATTATTTTCTAAACTTCACCTTTGGAGTCAGCAGCTTCAAACACAGTCGTAGCGATGGAGGCGTATCAGGTGTTCATTTACAATGACCTCACTGCGGGGGAAGTTACGGCAGAGGTAGCCAAAAGGGAGCGCTTGATTTGCTCACCTTAACACACCTACAGCACAGTACGCTAACACAATGCTCCTCTCGCCTCACTGGAGCGTTTTTTTTTTGTTTGTTTTGCATTTAGTGGGCCGACATGTATGACATCATAGTTCCTCTAAAACTATGAGAAAGTTAACGAGAAAAGGTGATGAGACGACTAATTAAGACGTATGGATGGAGAACCGGAGGGTTTTAGGGACATGGCACGGACAGATGAGGCACACCCACACTCATTCTTTCCTGCGGTCTATCTTGTCTCCCCACGGTGAAAAATTCAATAGCAGGGCCTTTCGTTCCCTGTCCTAGTTGGTATTTACAGAATACAAATGCACGCCAGCAGAACAGCTTCGATGCACCCAGACACACACACACACACACACACTTGTTTCCAAACCATTTCCTCCCATGTCTGAACTTTCTGCGTTGCAGCCGATCACTGGTAGCACAAACTGATCAGGTACAGTCTATATAGTTTAAAATAATAATGAAACTCAAACGTCACAGAAAAAGCAACGAGCATGAGGCCCGCCACATTCCCTCTCAAGGATTGATACGACACACACACACACACACACCAAAACCCTTCACCCCATTTGCAGGCTTCTTGGATATAAAGTTTATTCTAAGTTTCCTTAAAAGACAGTGAGTACTCATGGAAAGTAGAGATTATTCTTATTCAAAACCTTTTACTTTTACAACACGTTTGAATTATCAACAGTCTGCAAAACCCTTTTCACTGGGGAAAACAATGGATGAAACCTCAAGAAGAGCTGCAGAGAGAGGGAACTCTCTCCCTGGGACAGACCTAGCAGCAAATAATACAGTAAAAGAAAATCCTGTTTTAACTCTCTAATCCATTTTAATCCATTTTCAAATTCTATTATCTATAACTAAAAACAAATGAATACTCTGAATCTTGTGTGGTCACAGGACAAAGTCTGCTTGAACACTCGGGTTGTCTGACTGATGGAGTCTGGACTACTGATTCTTACATTACCAGTGGACATATGCATAAAGTGGGAAGGAGGAAGAAAGAGAGGAAGCTGGCGGAGACTGGCACCTCATAAATCTGACATGCAGCCAAGTAGAGAGGAAGAAGAGAAAGGGGAGGGGGCACACACTCAGAGGGAGGAGGAAGGTTTAGGAGGAAAATTAAGTGAAATGTAAAGCAAAGAGACAAGGGGGAGTTTGGTCCAGAGGACATTCAAGTTAAGCTCCCATCCAAAACTAACTCGTGCCCTGTCAATTTCATGCTCAACGGCCCACAGGCTAAGAGGCAGTTTGCATCGGTGGAAGGCTGAGGGTACGGGGGGGTGTCAGGAACAGATGGTGTGGAGCACAGAACCACACACTGCGGTTGTATTTTAATTTGATTCTATTACTCCTCCGCTTGGGGGGGGGGGGGGGCACAGAGACTGTGATGTTACCTCACTACTGGTGAATCACACATCAAGATTAGAAGCTCTTGGTTCTAAGTTGGGCGCAGTCACACAATGACGATATGAAAAGAAAACACTAGTCATGCACGTATTAAACCGTCAACTCTCCCAGCAAAGACCGCCATGTTTCCAGCTTCATTTGAAAGGATTTACTTTGGATTTTCTATATTTCTGCCCAGATTACATTCCATATATTTAGATATTTAAGCCCCGATGTAGTAGCTGTATGCTAACCATGTCTTACCTGTGTAGCCATTTTGCCATAGTCGACCCAACGCAGGGTGGCAAAGTTCGTCGATTCTGCACAGTTGAAGCCGTGGTTGAAGCCAGCATGGTAACCGTAAGGAAAGGTGATCATGAACTCTCCTTCATTCTGAGTCACCTGTTCAAAGAGAACAAGAGTTGTGACACGCTGTTCTAAAATATCTGAATGAGCAGGATTTCACAGGAAGTTCAACTTCATGTAAAAAAAAAAAACAACAAAAAAACTTTTCTCTCAACTTCAGCCAACAGTCCCTGCGTGATGAAAGTTTTGAGCATGTTCCCATGAGCTCAGTGTCATTTTGAGAGGCATTGCCCCCAAAACCGCAGCCCGGTATGTGTGTCTGTTCATCTCAATGTCTGTGTGATGTCGGGATTCAGCCAATCGAGAGACACGTCGAGCCAGACTAGGTGACAAGCATCAAGGGTGGAACACAAGTGGAGGCAGAGAACAAGGAACAAACTTCCTATCACTTCAGGCTGGGGTTCAAATATCAAACGTCCTGTTTTGCTCTGGGAAGAATAAAAGGGGAAGGTTTTATTTTTACACATGAATGGGGAGACGTACTGTAGGTGCATACCAAGTAACACGTTCACTGTGATAATGACTTCCTGGGGGGAGTGAGGGGGGAGTTAAGCGTGTGGAGGGAATACCCTCTGCTGACAGTGAAGTCCCCCCCCCAAACTGATGATTTATACAGCCTGCTGCAAAAGAATAAAGTGGAAATGATACCAACTCCTTTCCTGTGACAGACACAAAGTCAGTCAGTATTCATTCTGGGTAACGACTTCAACCACTACAATTATCACTGTCGTAATCAGACGTGTTGCAAACACAATGCTGATGGTTCCCACATCCTAATGTGCATGCGTGTTGTACTTGGGTTCAAAAGCGCAAGCGGAACATTTAGAAAGGTGCAATTTTGGGAGGTTTATGATGTAGACATAAGGTCTCAAACGGTGGAGACGTCCTCGTCAGGCTGGACGTACGACGGCTCAGATAACAGTACGTGTTTTCAATTCTGTGTCTTTTTTTTTTTTCTCCCCATACTGAAATATCTACTCACCCTATCAAAGGGAATGCTGTATTTCTTCAGGATGGATGGAGAAATCAGCGTCATCTTGTGGCGGAGGAAGGCATCGCAGCCTTGAGAACTGCCAGGGAAGAAGCCTGAGGGTTGACAATGAGCAAAGGTCGTTTTAGGGCACCGGCAGCCAGACGTGTGCAGTATTCAGGGCTGAACAGTGGCGAAACAATCGGGTTCATGGAAGCTGAACCCGACACCCCCCTCAAAAGAGTCTATTATGACCTACAGGATCATTCAGGTTTGGCAAAATTTCATTTCATTGTAACCGTTGGCCTGAACTAACAATCCCCTTTTCAGGATTTTACCGTTCATTGTAAACCATTTTAATAAAAATGGCGAGTCGACAGGTCTTTGTCAAATAAAAGAGTCTGTTCAATACATCACACTGAGCCCCTCAAATTTCTCATCCACTCCTTCGTCATCCAAAGACCTTCTTCTTTATATTATTTATTATTTCACCCCGTCTCTTCTAACACGTTTGTCATTTTGCATTCACTTCCACTTGACGTTTCCAGAAAACCACCACCACCACCACCACCACCACCGCCTCCCTACAAACACGCAACGCCATGAGATCATGATACATCCCTTGGATTTTCAAAGCCCAAATTTCCTCTCTGTAAAACAAAGGGTTACTTTTGTTCTTGGAGAGACAGAGAGACTCGGATGGCCCCCGGAATAATCAAAAGCAAGAATTTCTCATCCATCACTCAGTCTCCCGCTCTTTAGTCTCCACACCCGCCACGGCCTCAAAGGGGGGTCCGTTCTCCACTGCGCATAGTTAAACTTTAATGTGACTGACAGTATAATCAGCACACATTTCATCTTTCATTTTCACAGCATTGTTTCAGCCTCTGTTCCACTCTACAAAGCAAGAGAAGGAGAGAGGGCCCCCTTATTCTCTCATAGCCTGCCAGCTTGTTGGAGCTGATAAAGGTGAATAATGTGCCGACGGAGCCCGAGTATTAATCCACATTAAAATACAGCTGGCTCTCGGAGTTCTCCACGGGGTGACATTAACTTGAAGCTTCTGTCCTTTTGAGTTTGAAAATTAAGTTGCTCTTCCCAACAGTGAACTCACCTATTCCGCCCACTCGACCCAAAAAAAATCTAAGCGGTGATCAGAGCAATGGCTGCTGCCACTGCAGGAAATGTTTGGGAGAGAAGTTTTCGAGTCACAAGAACATTATCCCAGCCCCATTAGGCATTCCTACGACAATCATAACTGTCTTTTTACGACCCAATAAACAGGTAGCTGCCGGTGCTGACGACGGCTTTGATAGGTCAGTGGGTGCTTGTTAAATAACGCTGGCATCGCTTTCCTCCTCCTGCCAGCTGCTTCGAGAGAGGAAAGCTGCGGTTTGACTTTGACAGTCGCCTCAATGCTGAGATGACGGTGAACTCCCATGTCTGAGTGCAATGACCACAGCACGATTGGGTGAGAACAGAGGGCATTAGCTCTGTTCTGATGTGATCTTATTCTGCTTTTTACCAATGACGTTAGCCTACTGAATGCTAACGGCACAAGGAGCTTGACTGTGGTGGTTTTATTGGGATTACGTCTGTCTGATGCCGAACATCTTCACTGCTCCAGCTTAAAGGAAGGCTAGCAAGAGACAGATTAGGCAATAGTGGGTATTGATTTGTTTTACACGCTCTAACAACATCAAGCACAAATGATGAGGCTGGCTAATGAAGTCTCACACCCAACATTGATTCACAAGCAACGCACAACATCAAAACAGGCCAATTGAGAGGGTGAAATGGAATTGTCTTGTTGATGAAGCAACTGTTTTAGGGAGAAGGTTGGTGGAAATCTTGAATACAAACAAAAGCGGGACGGAGTCGAAAAGTGTTGATAATGCATTGCTGCGATAATCCATTCTTTTTAGGTGTTTTTCATGAGATCCCCTCAGGGATCAGTCAGCCCCTGTGAGCTTAGTGCAAGTGACAGTACAGACGAAACGTTTCAAACGGCTCCTTCTGAAGTGATTTCAGAACAGCCGGGCGACAAAAAATCAAAAGTGTGGCGAGATAAGTGTCAAAAGTCCTTCACTATCAAACTGGAAAAAGAGGGTTGTTGGGGTTTTTTACCTTCCTACAATGGGACATAAACATGTCAGGTATACACAGGGAGTTTCACAGACATGTGGAGCATAACTTACATATTCATTATTGACAAAACAATAGAAGACAACTCACCTTGTGCCAGCCTCTCCAGCCTCTTGCCATGTTCAGGTGGGACAGCATACCTGCAGGGGAAACAGGAGCATGATGACTAGAGCGATGACTAGTTGGAAGTCATGTGGGTCAGGAGCTCATCTTTCCTCCCATTCACCAGCATTAATCACCCCCCCTCTCCCCCAGTGGATGGTGGGGGGGCAGGTTTGCAGCCAAGCTGCTGTTAGATTGGTTTAATCTATTTTTCAAGGCTCAGGTATCGAATAAGTGTTCAGACGCCACCCACCCCCCACACCTGCATTTTATTACATTTCCCTCCCTCCAGGCTGCAGGATCGCTGCAAACACACACATAGTTATGAGTTTCTATAAACAGTGTGCGTTTTCAAAAAAGAAAAAAAACAACTTTTGGTGTAGAAGATGGACATGATCACGGCTGTATGATGAGCGTAAAGGTCAAATGTCACATTTAAACAGTGACAGAGGCAGACAATGCATTTAATGAGTTCACGAGTGAAATTAAGTTATTTAGGCACAGAGTAGGCATCGACGGTGAGAACGTCTAAACATCCTCTAACATGAACCCATAAACAAAACAACCATGTGCATGTTGTGTTGTGTGTCCGGTGTTGTCAACACATAGAGAAGGGGAAACAAAGATACAACTCTTTAGGAGTCGGAAAAAGATCGGCATGAAGCACAAACAATAAGAGACAAAAAAGGTAAATAGTTTAAAAAAAAAAAAAAAAAAAAAAAGGGCAGTCAGACGCCATTGCATGTTGCCACACTGCCACCTGCTGTCCACAGCCGAGAGCTTCAGATAGGTGCTGTACCAGGTTTCACTGTTCAAGTGGCACAACATCATAAACCAACAGGACACAAGACTTCGTGCAATTTGGAAGCAAAGGAGTGATAAAAGAACACAATAATCTGTCTTGTGTTACATCATTTCGCCATATCGTCCTCAGACAAATCTGCTAGTCAGGATCTCCTCCTAATCGCGCCCTGAAGACCATGGTAACCATGGCAACAGCCTGTCTATCCATCCAGCTGTAGTGTAAAACAAACAAGAACAAAACACAGCAAAAAAAAAAAAAAAATACTGTACTGTACTGATACTATACTGGTTTGTAATATTTCATTTCCCCTTTCTTCCTCCTCCCACCACATTGCATGTGTGTGTGGTTTTCAGTGGGAGAACAGCTGCAGGGGAAATGAAGTTCACAAACAGTTGCACCAGGAAGTGACAGGATGTGATGGGGCTTGTTGTCTATGGGAAAGGAACATTGACATTTTGTATAGACCTCTGAACAATTTCGCTTTTACTTTTTCCTCGAGAACCCTCTTAACATATAAATGTTAAATCTGCAGTAAAGAGACAACATCCTATCTCTGTGCCGATATATCATCAAAGGTACAGGTCGAACATGTTTTGTAATCTACAGACCGCGGTCATCCATAGGAAAGAACATTGCAGCTGTAATACCTGCATTGTTTTTTATTACCATGGCACAGCAGATCCTGCACTCAACTCCCAGACTGCCTGACTGAAAATTACAGCCTGCTGAATGGCATTTTCATCTACACGCGCACACACACAAAAAGAGCTGTGACAGCGCACACCTGCTCTCAGTGGATTGGATCACATCAAAGAGGGGAAGCTGGTGACACACACACACACACACACAGAGAGAGAGAACGTTTCAAGACTGGGGTTTCTCTGTTCACCACCTGCACGGCCGCAGAAGTAAAAAAAGAAAAGTGTAGAGAGGCAAGAAAGAGGCAAATGGCAGAAAGGGAAAAGACCTTGGGTTGAGTAACATTAAGACAGAGGGAAATGGAAGAATGATGCACAGAATAAAACAACGCAGCAAAATGAGGGCTTACAGCAAAGTGAGTAATTATGGCACCAAACAGAAACCATTTGTGTCAGCGATATAAGAACAAATTCTAATCATTGCAAGAACAAAAAGAAAAAGTAAACTGCTCTAGAGCAAAACTGGAGTGAAGGTAAACGCCCCAGAAACCTGAGCATTGTTCACTCTATGGTCCAAAGTTTGCAGCTCGAGTGTGTTTGCCCAGTGGTTACTGTGTGCCAGCAACATGAAACTAAGTGTCTGTCCTCGCACTAAATTTTCCACTCCACCTTGAACTGAACAAACAAACTAAACAAAACTGTTCAAACTGTGGCCCAACTCCACCACATCAACAGGCTTGTTTTTATTAAGTTCCACCAGATGGTGCTGTTGATCACTGTGGAGGAAACTAAAGCTAAAAGACTCTAAAAGCATCATTTTCTTTTAAATAGTGAAAACACAGGTGTGTGCTACAACTCTCCACCTTGCACAGGTTTTTTCAAACCATTTAGTTGTTACATTCGAAAACTATGACTCACCAAGACTTGGACTGTCCAAAATGAAGGTAGTTGATGCTGTAGAGGTCCATGTCCTCGGTGTGCCAGGCGAACGTGGTCTTCCACATCCCAAAGTACAGATATGGGGTGTTGACACCTTCTATGACGATCCCACACTCCTGCTCCACCATATCCAGGAGCGTGTTCAGATGGCCAATGTTCCACTCCTGAATGTCCTGAACAGGGAATTC
>JBBMJM010139832.1:0-11646 GCA_037832705.1 Centriscus cristatus
GGGTGAGTGTATTGACTACTCTTTCTTTTTTTTACTTGTTTCTGCCAGCTTTCAGCATAATAAGTTCTCATCTCAGGGTTTGTTCTCACAGGGAGAATTAGCCTGTCAACATTCCACTACATGTGCAAACTAGAAAGCTTGAAATGTCATCCATTATATCATGCTGGATCAAATTCAATCCCACACCACAACTGAGGGTGCAACAGCACCACTCCAGTATCGCCAGTACTCCAGGTGATAACTATGGAACAAGGTCTTAAGTATTTATATCTTATATATTCTTATATATTATTTATATCCTTAAGTATTTATGATATATTTCGCATTTTTAAACATCTTCAACAAATACTACATGTTGTGCTTCAATCCCAAGTTGATCAGAAAAGAACCCTTACACTTGTGGTCAGTCGGCGCATGTTGACATGATCATATTAATATCATACTAATGTGTTACCATGCTGTAGGTGCTGAGGGTTGTGCGCAGAGGGCAAGGGCAACTCTTACATAACAGAATGTTGAACATGGTAATGAAGAACTGATATTTTCCTTAGAGGTGTGACTGCTTTAGGCTTTCTGCCCATTTGGTGACAAACAGTACAAACAGAAGAGAAAGACTTGAGTAGTTACAGTATGATGAGCTTCAACAGGCAGAACGCTGTCTGGACAAGAAAGCGTGTCTTCTTTTCTGCCTGTGTGGCGAGCTGCAGTGTGAACTAACGTATAGAGTAATTGTTTCCTTGTTAGAATTCAGTTAGCAATGACAACTCTGGAAAACAAACAACAGCAACAACAACAACAACCACAGCATTTGGACCTTGATGACAGTAAAAGTCCAGTCTGTGTGAATGAATATTGAAGAGAATGTGAAGAGAGTGGTTGTCAAGCACACACAAGTTGCAGGCCTGAAGGCATTAGTAACTGGCAGGGGGAAAATATTCATCATTGAAAATACTGTGTGTGTGTGTGTGTGTGTGTGTGTGTGTGTGTGTGTGTGTGTTTGTCTGTGTGTGTAATTTGTCACCGATTTACCTGCACATATACAGATGCATCAACAACATCATGCATCAACATCTGATCGATTGAAAATGGTCTTTGACCTCTACTATGAACTCATCAGAACCACATGCACTGTTTTCAAGAAGGAAAAAAATCTCCCTATTGAACTACAGATGGCTATCAACCCAAGATCTACTACTTCTACTGCTCTCTGAGAGCCCCGCAGTGTCAAGCCGTGATCAATTTACAGAGGTGGAACTGTTACCTGCAAAGGTTCAGTGGCTTCGAGCCAACTTACCTGCCTACCCGAGCACCGAGATGCAGGTAACTGGAGGTGGTTGAGAGGGAGGTGCTGAAGGGGTGGATCTCATTTGGACCTCCCCCATTCTCAGACACAGATAAAAACTCATCACAGACACAGAGAAGACACTTAGAGGGACTTGACTCTCCTCTTCGTGGACGCCTCTGCTCTGTCAAACTACTCTCTCCTCCCACTTTTCTCTTTGAATTCTTCCCTTTCAGCAGAAACTAAACCAACCATGTCTGTGAAAATCAGCACCAGGAAAAGTGTGAGGAGCTCAGGCGGCGGTGGTTTGGGTGGTGGAAGCTTCAGTATTAGCAGCCGTACAATGTCAGGAGGAGGAGGAGGAGGAGTAGGAGGATATGGCTCAAGAAGCCTTATCCTTGGGCCATCCTCAAGATCTTCCATATCAGTTGGTGGAGGCACTTTGCTCAGGTCAGGCATTGGTGGTGGTGGCGGTGGCGGTGGTGCTGGTGCTGCTTCTTTCAGTGCTTTTAGCAGTGCAGGTGGTTATGGCAGTGGTTTTGGCGGTGGTTATGGCGGTGGTTTTGGCGGTGGTTTTGGCGCTGGTGGCGCTGGTGGAGCTGGTGGAGGTGGTGTATTTGTTCCTCCAATTACAAATGTCCAAGTCAACCAGAGCCTGCTGGCCCCTTTGAACCTTGAGATCGACCCGACCATCCAGACTGTCCGCCTGCAAGAGAAAGACCAGATCAAGACTCTGAACAACCGCTTTGCTAGCTTCATCGATAAGGTAACTTTTCAATTTGAGTTTCATGTTTAATTCTCCTGTCCATTGATCTCCATCTGAAATGAACTAAACTGTCATGTACTTTCAGTCCGATGTGTCAGAAATGGGTCGAGGGAACACTAGACACAATCTAATACTGGTCAATGGGTGGTGTCAATGGGCTCATAGATATTTCATAGCAGCTGATACAAACCTCGAAAATGTGCCTTTCCTGACATAATTTATTGTTAATCTGACAATGTACTGATGCACGAAAACCCAAAATTAAATTGAGTAGCCTCAACTTGGCCTCTGCTCCTTTAAGTTATCTTGGAGTGCAACTGGCCCCTCGCCAGCTGTCTATCATGAGAGCCAGGAAACACTAGAACGTTCGTATCCAATGACAAAGCGCTCTCTGCATGAGAGGAACAAGGGATCAGGTTTTCATTGATTCTCATGGACACAAAGATGCTAAGGGGTGCAGCAGTTTTACCACAGTTCAATTGTTTTGATAGCTGGTATTTTGAAGAATTTTCTCTGGCGTCGTTTGATGCTGCAGGGTGTAATAATTAATCATTTTAATTTCTTCCTCTGAAATGCGTAAATGCATTGTTACATAATACATTAATTGGAAAAACATCCGATGTTTGTGCTCTCAGTTGGCATAATGGAAGGAATTGCCGGGAGTGGTGGCAGACAAGTCCACTCAGTCAACTTACATGTCCTTGGGGAGGGAAGGTTTTCGATGGGAGGGGCGATATAAGGTGTGGCGGTACGCACACACCTCGCCCTGTGAAGATAACTTGGAGGCCTACACATCTACACGCCCAAAATGTAGGAAAAGGCTGGAATGTCCTTGAGGCCTCAAAAAAGGATGGCGAATCTGCATTCACCATTTTGTTTCAAGTGCAACGTTTTATTACACTGCAAAGAAAGACTTGAATACATCATATCGATGTTGTCTCTGTTTGTAAGGACATGTAGATGAATCAGCTTCCAAGTCGAGAGAAAGATAAACAGGTGTGACCGAGTGGTTAACCTGAAAACAGACGATGCAGAAAAAAGCAGAGGAAAAAAACGTTCCTTGAAATTGCCCAAAAATACATGTTATACATGTATGTACACAAAGCAGTTTGATTAAATGATAAAATAAAAATGTGTTGTTCGGCAAATCACCATATAAATAAATACACAATCACCAGATTGATGAATAATGCATTGCCAGTCATACTGTGGATGCAGCCTTTCAAGTGAGAGTGGATGAAAACCAAAAATTGTTCTTTCCTTTTAGGTTCGTTTCCTGGAGCAGCAAAACAAAATGCTCGAGACAAAGTGGTCCCTGCTGCAGGAGCAGACCACAACACGCTCCAACATCGATGCCATGTTTGAGGCCTACATTGCCAACCTGCGCAGACAGCTGGATGGACTGGGCAATGAGAAGATTAAGCTGGAGGGAGAGCTGAAAAACATGCAGGGACTGGTGGAGGATTTCAAGAACAAGTAAGCTCAAACAGGCAAAGGAGACCCGTGTTCTCTGCTACCCAGTCGCCCGTTTCTGCCCATTAGTTGAATTCACTGACGCTGTCACTGGTTGGTCTATGTAGATATGAAGATGAAATCAACAAGCGTGCCGGTGTGGAGAATGAGTTTGTGCTCCTTAAGAAGGTGAGAAGACTCAAAATGGCATAAAAAAAGTTTAATGAATTGTTCCCTATTCCCTGACATATCGCCAATACAAACCACCTTCTCCTCTGCCCTTCTCCTCTAGGACGTAGATGCTGCCTACATGAACAAAGTTGAGCTAGAAGCCAAGGTCGATGCTCTTCAGGATGAAATTAACTTCCTCAGAGCCATCTATGAGGCAGTGAGTAAAACTTTACTCATGTTTGCTGTGATCTAATAACGTTAATTCATTTTCTTATTGAAATGGCAATTGAATGTAATTGCAGGGCACAAAATTCAGTTTTTTAAATCTTTTTTTCATTTCAATTCTCAGGAGCTGCGTGAGCTCCAGGGCCAGATCAAGGACACCTCAGTCATTGTGGAGATGGACAACAGCCGTAACTTGGACATGGACTCAATCGTGGCTGAAGTCCGGGCTCAGTATGAGGACATCGCTAACCGCAGCCGTCAAGATGCCGAGTCATGGTACCAGCAGAAGGTAGATAGAGAGAATAAGTCCATAATGATATCCTACAATGTCCAAACACACTCTGTGACTGAATTTGATCTGTCATGATCAAGTCTGAATGTCATTCCCTCAGTACAGTGAGATGGAGACCTCTGCAGGCCAGTATGGAGAGGACCTCCGCAACACCAAGAGTGAGATCGCTGAGCTCAATCGTATGATCAGCCGCATCCAGAATGAGATCGAGGCAGTCAAGGGACAGGTGAGCATGGTTCAGCTATGCATAAATCTGTAAATGCACATGTGGAATTTTTTTTCTTAACTTTAGCTTTTGCTAATTATAACCACAGCGTGCGAACCTGGAGGCCCAGATAGCTGAGGCTGAGGAGAGGGGTGAGCTGGCAGTGAAGGATGCCAAGGCACGTATCAAGGACCTCGAGGATGCTCTCCAGAGAGCCAAACAGGACATGGCCCGCCAGGTCCGCGAGTACCAGGAACTCATGAATGTTAAGCTGGCTCTGGACATTGAAATTGCCACATACAAGAAGCTTCTGGAAGGAGAAGAATCCAGGTACGAGCTTAGCAGTTCATAACAAATCGTGACTCAATAAACACAACAGGGGTCAGTGCATCCCTCTTGCAGTGACATCAACAACTGAAAGCTACATTTCTGCACCTCTCTGTAGACTTGCCTCCGGCGGTGGAACTGCTACCATCCACATACAGAGCTCAAGCAGCAGCTTTGGTATGTATCAACTAATTGGGCTGTTTCACAGTAATGTCATTGTACATGATGTCAGAAGGTGGTCGTACTCAGCACCAGTCAGTTGTGTGTCTCTATGTCACCTCGAAACAACATTTATTCTCATTCCTAGGTGGCGGTGCAGGAGGCGGAGGCGGACTGGGAGGCGGACTGGGCGGCGGAATTGGCGGCGGTTATGGCAGCGGACTGGGAGGTGGTTATGGCAGTGGGATGAGCATTTCCTCAGGAGGCAGCGCAATGGGCTTTGGTGGTGGCTATGGCGGCGGCGGTGCCACCATTAGTAGCTCCAGCTCAAGGAGTGTCAGCAGTATTCGCCGTTTCTAAAGCTTCTCGCCATTGTTCTTCTGGTCCCGTCTTGTTCGTTTCTTCCTGACTCATTCCTTTATTTGGCAGCAACTTCGAAATCCTTCCCTCAAAATCACCACCTTGTAATTCTGGGCAGTGTCTGCATTTAGTTCCGGTGCACACTGTTTGACACCTCAAACTGACAGAGCATCAAAAGTTCCATCAAACTATAAGCAGAGGCAGAGAGACCATGTTCCCCAAAACATCGGTAGACATGTGAGTCAGTCCTTTCTCATGTTAACCAGTCAGCCAGATTGTCTTTCATCTGTGATGTCATACAGACAAGAGGATGTCATGCCATGTCAAAACAGAGACCACAGAGACCACCAGCCACCACCACTGTCATTGCACACACAATGGCAACAGTTTATCGGACTCTTCCATGATAATGCATAAACCATAACCATGTCACACCTATAAATCCTCTTTTGCTGTGTCACATCTGACCGTGTGTTTGGTCATCATCAAAAACCACAAAGGTCATTGTCACTTCTGATTGCTTTCTACTGCAGTATGCCTTCATTACAGTTACAGTATGATCCTGCTTTCATTCCAGTGTCATTCTAAATAAAAGAATGAAGATCAGGCTGACTGGGAAAGGCAGATTTATTGGGAATGGATATGTAACATCAAAGACTGGAATAAATCTGTGCTCCTATTAATTCCATTGTGTCGTCTGTATTTGTCCATGCTTCAATTCAATAATTAAGCTACGTGTGTGATCACTAACCACATGCACATCCCTGAAAACCTGCTATACCTGCCACACCACATATACTCAGGTTACGGTTCAGGGTTTCTTTACATCACCTGAATTAAATAAACACAAACTCCACAAAATGTTGGGTGCGTTAGAATGAGGCTTTCATCTTCATCTATAAATGTTTAAAAGGACACAGCGGGAGCAGGTCATCCAGCTATCAGACGGTCCAAGGCTCAAATTCTTACACTCAAGAGTCTGTGTCAAAGTGTCCTATAGCAAAACACTTATTACTTATTAACTTATTACTTCAATGATGCTGTGTCATCGTCAGATTGATTCCCAGGACGGGCCCTGTCCTCCAGCTGAGGTCCAAGGGGCCCCACTGTTCCCTGGCCACTGCGCTGTTTGTGTGTGTCTGTGTGTAACACTATGTGTTAGGATGTTCACAGCATCAATGGGTAAATGCAGTGAAGGTTTCAGTTCTGACATGAATTATTAATTAAGAATGCCTTTTTCTTGTTCTTCTTAATATGTGATTATTGTCAAAGACACTCAGTAACAAAGCACCACATCTAGTATTTGTGTAAAACTATCATACTGAATGCTGAAATTAGAACACGTCATGATAAACAAAATCATTTTATCCGTCAAACTATGTGCACATATATTTATGTTTCAACACTATGTTGTGATCTGATGCTGCCCCCTTGTGACCAACTTTCCAATTGCCGCATTTATAGTTATTTAATTTATAATGAAACATTATAACAACTAAAGATGAACACTTCAGCAAATACACATTTAATGTTCTTAGGCACTTTCAACATTGTATTTCTCAGAGTTGAGACAATTATAGTGTAATTATAAACATACAGAGGAACCATTTTTCTGCCCATTACTGTGTAGTGTATACAGCAATAAAAAATTAAAAAAAAAAATCAATTACTCGTGAAACCACTGCCACTTCACGTATCTACAACAAATACTTGTATGTTGTTCATTTTGTATTTGTTTAATAAGCTTGCCATTGCTGCTGACCTTTACAGTCGGTGTAACAGTAAACACTAGCACATTTCCCTACATGGCCGTCTTGCTTGGGTTGTCAGGGTCGAAGGTCATTATCTCCATGTGGATAAGACCTGGGTGGATAATAAAGGAAAAAATCTCAATTAAGAATATGACATACCTGGCACACACACCTTATACCTGGATCAGACTACACTTATCTAGGCAGATTCTGACATGACTCTGTCGCCTGAGATAATAGTCGTCCGTCTTCCTTGGGTCCCACAGATGTGACTTAAAACTTTTTATCGTAGCGTCATTGACACAAAACTGGTGTTTTGGAGCACAAATACGAATAACTTACTAAAATGGGTCCCAGAATTAATCAATCTGAAGACAACACCATTACGTTTGGATATGTGTAACACATCTACAACACGTTTTTCCTAAGCTGGAGCCATAACTCCACCTCTGCTTTAACCTGCATGTGCTAACCTCACCAAAAGCAGCGTCCATGTTCTTTCTGTCCATCCACACTAATTCTACTCAACTCTTATGTTTAGTCAGTTCATTTTCTCTTTATGCATATGCTCCAAATCTGGTAAATTTCTGTGGCTGTGTTACAGCGCCACCTACAGGCCTGTCATATATAATACTGTGGTTTTGTGTGGATGCACATATTTCTTGGGACGATTCAGGACTTTACAGAAATTGTGTTTAAACCAATTCTGGTCTCGGCTCCATGTGAGTCTGGCCTTAGTCATTGTGGTTGTAAGAAGCTTCAACTGTCTCTCCCAAACAAGATAAGATAAGATAAGGTAAACCTTTATTAGGCTCACAGTGGAGACATGTACGACACAGCATGAATTTATGCAACCGTTATTGCAGATGACCATAAGACCAAAATGCAGTGTAGTTTGTTCCTAGCATTATGAAATCTGTCCCTTCTGAGAAAGGACAAATGTATTTACTGAGAAACCCCTCATACTGAAGTGTAGGTCTCACATGTCACCATTGTCTCCTGCTACCCAGCCCATACTTACTCTTCCACTCCCCAACAGCAAGCTCCAGGCTCTCAAAGGAGTCATCATAAGGCTCAGAGTCTGGCTCACACTCTGGGTCGTGATACTCAGCTAAGAAGGGGTGAGACAGTCCCTGCCGGGCTGTCAGTCTTGTCTCTGGATCTAGCAGCAGCATGTCCTCCAGAAGGGCCAAAGCTGGGAATATGAGGACAGAAACGAACCCTCAGGAAACCTTTTTTCAAGCATTTCAAGACTTCTGCAATGAACTGTTTGTAATAGTACTTAAACAGCGCTGGTAGTCAAAGCAGTATGTTCCCCTCAATTATTCATCTCATTTCAAGGCAGAAGCAGATCAACACACCGTTTTCATCCATGGACGGAAACAGTTCCTTAAAGTTTTTCTTTTTTTGTGGAGGGAGACCCTGAACATATGTTTGTGCCTGGAAAACAAAGGCTTACAATGATAAATACATACTTATCCACAAATATTTTAAATTCTGACATATTAACGTAAGTAAGGACAGAGAATAGCACTTACATCTTTGCTCTGCATCTTCTGAACCAGGGAGGAATCTGGTGTTCCAGTCACACGAAGGATCTTTTTTAGCTGATCAATACCTCAACAAGGTGGTTAAAGAAGCCTCAAAATACACACTCACGTGATGTGATGACATATTAGCATGCATCTCTGCAAATCGCACATTTTAGTAGATGGGAGATCTGTAAGAGCATTGAAGAAATGCAGCTCCACAAAACAGAGACAAGAAAGACCCCCATGTCCACTTCAATCAGGCTCCGATGGCATCACACAGAGCAGGAATCCAGGGAAACTATTCATTTCTGGTTAAGATATTAGTCCTACCCTGGTTTATTACAGAGCTGAATTGCTGAGGATACTGTCATGTCCAGGGAAAAGAACCTGGCCCGTAATCATCTCGGCCAGGATGCAGGCAGCTGACCAGACATCCACTATGACAGAGGGAGACAAAGGAGCACACGTTTGTTATTTGGTGGTAATACAGCAACATTTGTGTAATATCTGTGTGTTGAAATTACCAGTCTGGCTGTAGTGCATCCAGTTGAAAATGACCTCTGGTGCTCTGTACCAGCGGGTCACAACATAACCAGTCATTTCGCTCTCTGTGTGTCTTGCCAGTCCGAAGTCCAGTATCTGAAAATACAGTTCACCACTAAGAAGTTCAAATATTCATCTGATGCCAGCTTGGAGGAGGGAGGAAGCCGGAGTACCCAGAGAGAACCCAGACAGACAGAGGGGGAGGGTGTTTTTTAAAAAAAAATTACCTTCAGTTCACAGTTTTCATTCACAGCAAGGTTACCAGGCTTCAGATCCTAATCAATCACAATGGGCAGAGAAAGAAAATAAAATAAACAAAAGCATACAGGTTAATGGAATTACATGGATAAATCATCATGTTGGGTATGAATTGGAGTAATATACCAATATATTATGTACCATTATACACCAATACACAAACACAATAGATGAGGTATCTGTGTTGTATGAAGCTGTGGTTGTTTTTAACCAGTTCCAGCTGGTATTCTTTGCTACAACATGTACATCTAGTGTACTACGGAAGTAAACAGCACAAACAAGTACGAACCCGATGAATGATCCCCGCTGAGTGAATATACTGCAAAGAAGACAAGCGGACACTGAGTACAGACTGAAGTAGTACACACATATCAACCCCCGAATTCAAAGATCAAAGGGCGTCCAGGAGAACTGATTTCATTCCGTTCAATTTCAACGACATATTCACAAATGCCAGTCAAAGTTTGAATTAGATCGTGAGATATTTTATTAGATCTCCCAAGAGAAATTCCCACACAAATTCGTACAAATGCCTCTGTCCTGAAACTCCGGTGTCCTTACACTTGATTCGAGGAAGGTTTGTACACACAGACCAACATTAACAACAAAGCACACACCGATATGTGTGTGCTTCTGTTCTTGTTTCTGATTTAAAATCAGCGTTATCTTTTCATTCCTCTGAACACTCTCGTTTACACATTGACTACTGCCGAGTGGAAGTCAATAGCTTAGTGTAAAGAAATCTATGATCTGAGATCATTCAGTTCGCTGCATGTAACAGTTCCACAACCTAAAATTGTACATTTTTCAACTCTTTGATATTCTTATATATCGAGCAGACTTCACAATCATCCACAAGTACTTCCACTTCAATTCAAAAACAATAACTCCGTTTTCCACTAGTGTATCATACATATACCTTCAGTCCTCTGAGCAACTGGTAGAACAGGTACGTGATGATGCGCTCAGTCAATCTTCGCTTCTTCATAATGTGGCCCAGATCCTGAGCGACAAAGGGCATCACCAGGTAACTAGAGATAAGGAAGGAGAGTGTAGACAGCGAAAAGATCAGCAGAAAATAAAGGACTATTTAACAGTTATACGGTCAAGAACGGCCTGTCTCTAAAATCCTCCACCAGCACGCACACAGACCAAAACAAACATGAATAAACTTGTTCTTGCACAGTTTCGCCTGAATGCACGCGCACCCACACGCACGCACGCACGCACGCACGCACGCACGCACGCACGCACGCACGCACACACACACACACACACACACACACACACACGCGTCACAACTAGCAAAAGAATGTGGTCCCTTACTCCCAACTCACAAGGTTTGGAATTTTTCCAGCGACGAATCTGGGGTGAAGACATCAAGGAGGCAAATCACCTTCAAGGAAGGAAAAGTTGTGTTCTGGTTATAAAACAATATATCATATACGTATGTGTCATACGTCTACAGACAGTTTGAAAACAACAGTACTCAAGTCACAGCACCAAAGGAGGATTCAAAGTTGTGGGGCCGGTCATTCAGTTACCTCACATGTTAGATCATCAAAGACGAGTACGTTTAAGTGATTTGACATTGTCTGAATATCATAGAACTATTATAACTGCATAAAATAACCCATAATCTATAACTTACCTATATTTTTCACATTTTAGACCCAGTATTTCCCATTAAACATTCTTAGATCACATGGCTCCAGTTTTGGTTTTAAACAGAAAACATTTATCGAAATATATCATTGGCTGCCTGTGTTAACATGTTCAGTGACAATGAATCTCATTCCAGTTGTTTTCTTGTACAGATTAGCACAGAAACAAAAAGGTGAATATAATGTCAAGTTTGTCTTCAGCGGCAACATTGAACCATGCGGGTTCCGAGAATACACAACACTCCTAGTTCAGCCTGCGGCTGCAGTTTATGGGCTTCTGTTGAACAGTCAACAAACTTTGCTTATCCTCCAAATCCACTTTGCTTGAAAGACGGATGGATTAAAGCTACAAATGTCTATCTGGCGCTTTGATCATTTTATACTGACTTTATTTTGAAGGAAAAAAAGTGCTGGAATTTGAGCCTGAGCTGAAAGAGCAGATGTTTGTTTTACATTTTCATGCTGTATGTGTCGGAGCAGCCTCAGTTCCCTGTAGGCCCGTTTGCTGTGGATCAGGGACTGGAAAGGACGATAAAGCTTCTTGATGGCCACCTTCTCCTCGGTCCTCTGGTCTATGGCAGAGCTTCATGGGACAGCACCACAGAGTGTTAGAGACAACACACACACACACACACACACACACACACACACACACACAC
>JBBMJM010139850.1:0-11645 GCA_037832705.1 Centriscus cristatus
GGGGGGGTAGCGCAGCATCACTGTGAATAGTGCAGAATTACAACTGGACATTGTGCAGTAGTTCTGTGTGTGTTCCTGCGACAGTCTGTTCTTACACATAGGACACTTACTGTGCAAGGTGATGGCGGCGGGCAGGAATGACTTCCCGTAGCTGACCCTGGAGCGGCGGAGTTTTCTGCTGACTCACCAGTGGGTGACCGTGTGTGATTAGATGGGTCTGTGGAAACTCAACAATGTTTCACAGATATGACATATAACAGAGCATTGCATGTGAGGACAAAGAGGTCGTACCTGTGTTTCACATTTTGCAGTGTTGCGTTGCACGTCCCGGCCACCGCAGGTACAGTAGATGATGCAATGAGCTCTTGTGCAGGTTGTGTTTTACCTTGGTGTTTTCCACTTAGTGCTAACAGCTTTTGCCATCATCCTTATACAGTTGTTTTTAGAGTTTAGTGATACCGTCCAGTCTGTAGGGTTTGAGGTTGTATACATGCAGGGATTGTATCAGAGCAGAGAGTGAGCCGGGTATGATGCTCTTTGCTCTTCCTCGCCGTTTGTATGTAGTCCCAATAATCCGCTCTGCATCTTTATGACTTTGGAGAGGTAAGTCTGACCCACGACAAACCTTTGGAATCTTCAACAATGGCTTTGATGAACAAAAGTAAATGTCCCATTAGCTTTTGACTTTTGCCATACAAAATGCCATTTGACTTCACCAGTGATACTGAAATAGTTCATAAATTAAGAGAAAATCAACATTTTCATGTTACATAAACTTTTAATCAGCTCAGTTTAAGATTAAAAAAAAAGAGGGTAACTTTATGCAAAATATTCAGGCGACAAGTAAAGCAAAGGATCTGTCCGAGTATTCTTTTCTTGCCTCCAAACAAAAGCAGTGGAAAAGGAGGAGACACAATATACTCAAACTGTAACATTCATTGTTCTACTTTGTAAGGACATTCCCACCCACCGACTGATTGCTCTGGTACAGGGGGGTCAAACTCATTTTAGTTCAGGGGGCCACAGTCAGTGCGGTTTCATCTCAAGTGGGCAACTCGAAATGTTTGTGGAATAAGTACAAGCAAATTATGAAAATGTTTATTCCTTGTACAATATCATCAACTTGAAATTTCTGAAGAAAAAGTGATTCAGTAACTTTGTCATTTACAGAAGTGTGTTCAAAACTCTCAGTGGAGCTACAAAGACACAAAAGGTATCGTGCAAAATACCACATGTCACTGAATGATTAAAACAAACTAGTACAGCAGCCGCAGCTGAACCGATTCACCACACAAAATAAAGTGGGAGCGAAGATTTTATCATTTGTCCCTTGTTCTCAGTGTGATGAAACGGTTTCATTCTGGCCCACAGACCACATGTTTGACACCCCTGTTGTACTTCCACCATTTCTGGAAACAAAATTAAGAACTCAAAAGGTCTTCTAAGCGGTACGATTATTTTCCGGGGAAATACAATGCCGCTGGCTTTTCGCACATCTACCCATATTATATGGATCCAAACCCGATTTAAGGTTAAGACCAACTTTTGCCACGTGTAGATTAACAACACAACGTTCAAAATGATAGTAATGAATTAGACCTTAGGTGAAACTACTTTTATATATTTTTTATTGTTAAAATCACACAAATGGCATTTTAAGGGGAAAAAAGAAAGATCAACCAAAAAATTAGGGAAAAGGTGTTTTAAGACAAGTCGATTGAGACTGTCACACTGGATTCACGTGAGTGGTAATGTGAAGGCGTTGCTGTAGTAGCGCCCCCCTCCCCTCCTCTCCCCTCCCCTCCCCCCGCCGCTCCTGGGTGCCAGGTTTTACCGCACATCCTCCTCCAGCTCCTGCTGGGCCGCGGTGGTCCACACGGGGGAGGCTGAGGGTGCCTGCTGCCCGGAGACGTCCCCACGCATTGGACGTGCCGTTTCTTCAGGGGCGTGGGCTGCGAAACGTTCCGGTCTCCCCTCACACCCCGTGGAGCCAACGCTCGTGGTCGGGGGGTGGACAACTTTCGCACCGAGATGCGCTGCTCCGGACCTGAGGGAAACTGTGCCGCAGTGAACATAATCTGATAAGCGCCTGGATCCTGGATCCGTCTCGCGCTGCCTCCGCGGCCCCACGGCTCCACGGACAGAGGATATGTGGAGGGGAGAGATGCGCGGGCGGGTTTTTAAAGGGGCAATGCAGAGATGCTGAGGTCACCGACCTCCGAGCTGATTCATGTTTTAACCCCAGAACACCAGGCATCGAAGTCGATGTTTGATCGCGAGGGATGGCAGCTGCGCACTTGCACGTCCCGTGATGTGTCTTTGGGGGGATTAGCGTGGCACAGACGAAACATCCCGGTCTGCGGGACGTCTCGGTAATATGCACTCGGTTTATGCGATGTGGAGCGAACGTGCTTCGGTGAGCTCGCATCGTCCGGTGCGGATGGAGAAGGATGCGACGCGCGCATCCCACGAGCTGGGCGCTTTAGTGGAAACGCTCTTTCTAAAGAATCCAAATCCATCCAAGGTGTGAGATATCCCGAGCCGACGAACTGCGTCACTGCATGCGGGTGTTGTTGCAGGTAGGCAGCCAACTCCCCCGGCCACCGGGAATCCAGCCGCCCTTCACCCGCAATGTCGCCGCCGCCGTCGGGGTAAGTGTGTAAAGGTTTCCGGCGGGGATGGATTCGGCGGAGGATTCGGCCAAAGATCCGCCGCTGGGCTCCACATTTTCCTCGGTACCCAATTTGGACTCGGACATTAACGCAAACGCCTTCAGGCCGATTTATGAGAACGGGACGGATCACAATGTCAACCTACAGAGCACAGCTCTGCGGGGGGCCAGCGACCCCAGCGCGTACCCCTCCGCTGACTACCAGGGCTTGGTGCGCCAGCGCTTCATCCGGAGGAGTCTGTGGGTGTCCGACTCCGACGAGCCGGCGCTGGTCGAGCAGGAGTGTTTCACCAGCAGCCCGGTGCTCAACATCGACCTGCGCTCCATCGTGGGTCGGAGTCGGACACGGCACGTCGGCCGCCGCCACGAGCCCTCCGGCACGGGGAGCCAGGGGGTCGGGGCGGCGAAGGACGACACCTCCGACGGCGTGAGCGGCGAGGAGGCGAGGGGGGCCAGGCGCGAGGCCAAAGAGGAGGCTGTGTCCTCCGATGTCACGGGGAAAGCAGGGAGCGACGAGAACGAAGAGGAGCCCGGGATGAAGGCGGTGTCCACGTCCCCCGGCGGCCGATTCCTCAAGTTCGACATCGAGCTGGGGAGGGGCTCCTTCAAGACGGTGTACAAAGGTCTGGACACCGACACCTGGGTGGAGGTGGCGTGGTGTGAACTTCAGGTGGGTTGGCATGACTACTTTGTGTGTGTGTGTGAGTGTGTCGGTGTGTGTGAGTGTGTGAGTGTGTGAGAGGGTTTTTCTTGGGGGGGGGGGGGTTTAAGGCAGAATCCAACTTCTCGTGATGTGAACATAACATTTCTTGATCATTAAGCTCGATGATCTGGGGATGGATCTTGATGATGATTCGATTGCCATTTACACCATCATACCCCCCCAACCCCCCCCTGTTTCAAGCAGGAGTCTTTAACATAACGGTGAACCTGTCAGGACGTGATGGATAAACCCACCGGCACTCTAAGCAGCAGTTAGAATTCATATTACAGGCACATGTCTGGTTTTTATGACCCCACAGGGTCACGCTGTGTCAGATCCAGATGAGATCTTCACATTATTATGGCAGAAATAGTTTTCCAAATTATCCACTGACTGTACAGAAGAATGTGCTTGGAATCCCTGTTGCTAGCCAAATGTTATTGTGTCATTAAGATGCTGTTTGTTTGTTTTGTTTTGTTTTTTGTGCCCCAAGTGTTAATAACAAAGATAAGGACCCATCGGTATTGTACGGTATTTTTTTTTTTTTTTTTTTTAGTAAAAGTGTTTCACTCTTTGTAATGTGTTTTCCACTTTGGGGACACCGTATTATTTTCTACAAAAACAATAAAATAAAAAATAACTAAAGGGATTTCGCTTTGCTTTCCCCCCCGGCAGGTGCCACGCTGCTGCATAACTATGACAGCTTGCTGCATCCGTAATCTGAGTGTGTGGTAATCTAATCATCAGTCTATCTATGAATATACAGATTAGCCCGCAGACAGACCCCGTTGCCCTTTCGAGGCTCAAAATGAGCAACACTTTTGGAGACTGCCTGTAACAAACGCAGCCTGCCAGACGACTTTTCTAACCGCTGATTAAACTGTTGTTATCTGCCACGCTGATGAATATTCTGTTGTTTCGCGGTAGGATCTACTGTGGCCAGCTGCAGTGTGCCAAACAGGTAACGCTGAGTCAGCACGCTCCCTACGAGGTTTTAATTTACAATAAAATATCGATAACAGTGCAACTTTTAGCCACGGCCCAGCAGACTGACTTTACTTTTTTTTTTCAACAGTAGGTTTTAACAAATGAAAACCTACTCTGAAGACCTACTGACAGGAATGAATGTTAGCGCCATAATAAACATGTAATGAGGTTCATTTGGGTGTGAGGCTTCAGTCACTCCTCCCTGGTGTCAACAAACTCAGCCTCCTATTGACGGCACGCCGGGAAATTAAAGTATCCTCATCCCAGGATTAAGCCCCGGCCACCGGGTTTTATCTCTTATATTGAATGAGGGTTCACGGCTCTTCTCATATTGGAATGAAATATTCAAATTCCCCTTCGTCAACTCCGGATTAAAAGGGATTAAAAGTGCACCTAAAGTAAGGATTTCTCAGCAGGTCCTATCGTATGTGAAGAGAGAAACCAACCACCGGCTGTATCGTTAAACACGTGTGCATTTTTAACTGCAGCAAACGTGCACGGCAGGTGCGCACGTTGGCGCCCGTGTGCATCTGAGCAGGTTCTCGTGGGAGATCTAGTGATGATTCAACCATCAACCATCTCCCAGGAGATGAGGCCTTGCCCTTTAGAGCCTGTGGGCCCGTGTGAAACCCCGTGTGTGGCGTCGTACGAGTCAAAGGATGAGACAGCAGAAAACGTGCGGCGTTACAAGGTTCGAAAAGGTCCTAATTTTCCATTAAATGACGCTCCAACAGGCGCAAGGAGTAGCTCAAGTGAAAATGTTTTGGGTTTTTTTTGCTTTGATTCCTGTGTTTAGTTCTCGATGATTCCTTGTCTCAGTTGCTCACCCAGCGATAAATGCTAAACAGGAAAGAATCGCCTCGTGGATGTATCTGCAGAGAGGAACCTGCTGATGCAGCTCTCTGCTGCAAGACAGAGAGCAAAGAGAGAGGAAATGGGTGGGTAGGGCTGAGGAGTGTGTGTGTGTGTGTGTGTGTGTGTGTGGTTGTATGTGACCCACAGGAGAACAAGACTACTGTATTTCTATCGACCACAGCACCTCCGACTGAGAACGTGCATCAGACACACATTTGTCACTCGTTCTTTTTATCGCCCTGTGAAACAGATTCAGGGTTGTTGTTGTTGTTTTTTACGAGTCACACGTATCTCACATTTAATGACCCTTTTGTAAACCGCCGGTCAGATTGGACGGTGTTGACGGCGATGCAGAGTGGCGCATTAGGTAGCGAAGGTCACCGTGTGCTGTGAATGAAATGTGAGACGTTTAATAATCGGAGCACAAGATGTGCGTCACTCATCGTCAATCATTTGGTCGGGGGTGAATAAGATCTGCAGATCCAGCGGTCACATCCCACTTTCATCTGGAAGCCCTTTTTTTTTTTTAGACATCAATGGAATCAATGTGTTTTTGCTTGCGTGTTCCAAAGGAACGGAAACTGTCCAAGGCGGAGAGGCAGAGGTTCAAAGAGGAGGCGGAGATGCTGAAGGCTCTTCAGCATCCCAACATTGTGCGATTCTATGACTTCTGGGAATCGCCGGTGAAAGGGAAGAAATGCATCGTTCTGGTGACAGAGCTCATGACCTCAGGGACCCTAAAGACGTGAGTCGTCTAAAATTACAACACAAACACATCTGACTTCTGGTCACATGGGAATATTCATTTTCATCTACTATTACTCAGCGGAAAGTAAGATTACCGGAAGGACTCACATCATGTGTATCGGGTTTCCGAGTCCTTCGCCTTCACAGCAGAGTTAACGTGGGACGGACTGTTGTAGTGATGCATGTCGGAGGACAAACAAACACGATTCAGCGTGTTGGTCGTGTGTGTTTCCAGGTATCTGAAGCGCTTCAAGGTGATGAAGCCCAAGGTTCTCCGGAGCTGGTGCAGACAGATTCTCAAAGGCCTCCACTTCCTCCACACAAGGACCCCGCCAATCATCCACAGAGACCTCAAGTGTGACAACATCTTCATCACGGGGCCCACAGGCTCGGTGAAGATAGGAGACCTGGGCTTGGCCACGCTGAAGAGGGCCTCTTTTGCTAAAAGTGTCATTGGTTAGTCGACAGCTGGTCCCCGCGTTTTTTTTCCGTTTTCCATTTCGATCACATTGATTCATTCCCACTGTGACACCATTAACCCCCTCGTGGGTTTACTCAGGGTCGCGATGATGTGATCGAATCTCTCCAGGCACCCCAGAGTTCATGGCCCCAGAGATGTACGAGGAGCACTACGACGAGGCCGTGGACGTCTACGCCTTTGGGATGTGCATGTTGGAGATGGCCACGTCTGAGTACCCCTACTCCGAGTGTCAGAACGCTGCTCAGATCTATCGCAAAGTCACCAGCGTGAGTGAAGCCCGAAGAAACGCTTGTGAAACGAATCATCCATGTCGACGTCACGTTCGGTCTTTGACTTGGTGCGTTGTTACGTGTCATCAGGGGGTGAAACCGGCCAGCTACAGCAAAGTAAGCGACCCAGAGATAAAGGAGATAATTGGGGAGTGTATCTGTCACCGATGGGAGGAAAGGTAGGTGGAGCATGAACGCCGCTGGCGTGTTTCTGCTACAGGGGTCTGACGCTCACGCCTGTATTTGTCCGTACACGGTTTAAAGGTCACAGCGGTCGTCGTCGTGACCTTTGTGCAAGCCGGTAGCTGTTGTTTTGTGTGTTTCGTGCAGGTACTCCATCAAGGACCTCCTGAATCACGCCTTCTTTGCAGAGGACACAGGCGTGCGGGTGGAACTCAACGAGGAGGACGACGGGAAAAAGTCCTCTATCGCGCTCAAGCTGTGGGTTGAGGATCCTAAGAAGCTGAAGGGGAAATACAAGGACACTGGTACCATTGAGTTCACCTTTGACTTGGTGAATGAGGTCCCAGAGGTCGTCGCCCAAGAGATGGTAAACAGTTGGCGTTGACCCTAACAGAACTTGTTACGTCCCAGTTCTTTAGAGATCCTTAGTTTGCGTCCCCCCCCCCGGCTCATTTGTTTCTTTGTTTAGCAGTGACATTGTCACTTGTAGTTGCAGTTCGTAGACACAAGGGGGCTCCAAAGTAGCACATGTTCCTCGGTGGATGAGAAGACGTGTCGATTTACGACATGTGACCCTCTGGCCCGTGCCCT
Organism: Centriscus cristatus; assembly: GCA_037832705.1. Taxonomy (NCBI): domain Eukaryota; kingdom Metazoa; phylum Chordata; class Actinopteri; order Syngnathiformes; family Centriscidae; genus Centriscus; species Centriscus cristatus. The sequence goes on from JBBMJM010139850.1 coordinate 7,488, forward strand.
GCAGGTGGAGTCAGGCTTTTTCCTGGAATGCGACGTGAAGATCGTCGCAAAGTCCATCCGGGACCGCGTGGCTCTCATCAAATGGAGGCGGGAGAGGACGGTCCCATCGGGAAACTGTGACACAGCCGTAAAGAAGATGCAGCAGAATCTCCTGCAGGTGCCCGGCGCCCGTGCACCGCCGGGAACCGTGCCTGCGTCGACAGATGACGACCAGGAGGTGGAACAGCACACCCTGATCTGTACTCTGCCCGTTGTCGCGGCGACCACATGTGAGCACCTGCGATTTGCATGCACACTGAACAGACGCAGGACAATGGGAGACAGTGTAAACCAAAGGGGGGCTGCAGCATCCCGACAACCCCGTTAGTCAGCACTGAGACGTCACGCCCAGCTGTTGAATTTTAATAACCATCCCCCCCTTCCCCTGTCCTTGCCCACCGTCCGTCCCTCCTGCAGAGGCTGCGGTGTTGAATAATAATACAATGTGTTACAGCGGACAGTGGAGTGGGCTCGGTCCTGCAGCTGGAGGACCCGAGCAACCTGCAGAAGGACCCCTACCCGTCCCTCTGTGAACCTGCTCCCACCACTCAGATCATTTACAGCCCCCCTGCACCGCCAGACCCCCAGCACGCCACTGCCCCAGCCCTACGTGACAAATACCCACAGGGGTCCTACCAGCAAACTGCAAGTCAGCTCAACCCACCACACCAGGGGTCCTATCAGTCTCAGACCGTGAGTGTCTCGGCTTTTCTCCTCCCCTCTTGCTTCTGTCATTCTAATTCTCATTTTAACCCCACCCCCCTTTTTTCCCCCTGAATGATCTCTGATCAGCGTCACTACAGTGAACCCTTTGTATGTCGCGACAACCTGCTCCTCGCCGAGAGCACGATGAGTCTGAGGCGTGGAAGCGTGTCTGTGGTTGAGATGTTGCGGTGTAGGACCCAGCCGGCGCCTTTTCATGGCAGCGCTCAGGATCTGGTGTCACCGGATAAGTCAGAGAACTCAGCCCCCGTCTCCCAGAACAAGTCCCTATCACCTCCTCTCTCACGCCCTCATCACCTTTCCCATCCGTCAGCAGGTCACTTGAGTTCACCTGTGCGTCCCTCGGGTTTACACCACCCGTCAGAAGTCTTCTCCAGCGGCCAGCGTAGCCCACAGCCCCAACGCCACTGTCGGGCTTGTATGTCGGCCCTCCTCAGGGGAAGGACGAAGGGGGGAGGCTCTCTGGGACACGTACGTCCTCCCAGTCTCTCTCCGTCTGCCCGGTTTACAGTCTCACCCACTTCTCCTCCAAGCAGTCGACCTTCCCCCTCCTCGTCATCGGCGACCAGTCCCTCACCGCGGGGGAAAGCACACCTCTCCCCCCCTCCTCAGCCCGTGATTCGTAGGAGTCTTTATGAGGGGGGAGATCTCATTCTCCTCAACCACTGCCTCCATCACATAGTCGGTCGCAGGACAAGTTCCCCCACCCTCTCAGATTATCCCCCGCCCAACAGGACGGAGTTTGTAGACACGGGTCAGAGCAGGGATGTCCCGCTCCTCTCTGGGACTAATTTGGACAGAAGGCCCCTGTCGCCGCAGGACAGCAGCAGCAGCAGCGGCAGAAAACATCCTCCGGTAGGTCAGAGATGGGGGCTGTAGGCTCGTCTGCAGCAGCAAGGGGGATCTCAGTATACACCTATATAACCCCCCCCCCTTTGCACTGGCAGCATCCTGCTTCACTCTTTATGCTCCGACCAGCTGCTTCGCTCCGCCGGGGTCCTCATGAGAGTAGTAAAGTACACGAACCTCCTGCTCAAACCTGAATTCTGCTTCCTGCTTCAGCGTGGCAGACGAGTGACAGAGTCCAGACATAGGGAACAGTGACGAGTATGGCTGCCGATAGATCTGACCTGGTTCCGCCCTCCTTCCTGCCTTCGACCCTCCCTGCCTGTAACATTCCCGTCCTTGCAGCGAACGTCGCAGTCACAAAGCGCCGTCGCGTCGTTCGTCTGCAGTCAACGTGTCCTTGCCCTTTTGTTTGTGACAGACGGTCTCTGTGCCAGTGCCACCTGCTCCCACTTCACACCGACAGACAGCGCAGAGCTCCGCTCTCAACCCCGACCAGGTACCGCACGCGCGCCGCCCTCTGAAAGCAGAGTTAGACGAGTTAAGACTTTGGGTGACGTCTCTCCTCAGCTGCTGTCCGCCGACCCGTCTGCATCTCATCTGAGTCCTCCTGACACGTCGTCGAGTTTCCCCCAGTCCGGCTCCAGTGCCCCCCCTCCCCTCCAGCCGCTGCAGATCAGCACACAGGTGCGTCGTGGAACAGATCCAGAACCAGAGCTTAGACCCGAGCGGCACATGCAGGCTGTTTGTTGGTGTTGTTTCTGTGGCTGCCTTTGTTCATTTTGAATCATTTTCCCCTTTTCTTTCCCAGTTCCCCCCACCATATTCTGTTCAGACAGGGGGGCACAAGCCCCCCTCCATCTCCCCAGCCCCCCTCCCATCTGCCTTCAGCGGTAGTGTCCCCTCTGTTTCCTACTTCTCACCCACACCCCATCATCCCATCCTTCCTCTGACCCTCCATTCCGTCTTACCCCCCATGTCGACTCTCGGCGCCCCTCAGACTCCTCTGTCTACGCCCCCGCTTCCACTTCTTGCCATGACCGTGTCCTTTACGCCCCCCCAGCAGCCAAACATCGGTAGCTTCCTTTCCACCCATCCCTTACCTCTCTCCCAGGTACAACCCACCCCATACCCCGTCCCCCACCCTGACCAGGAACTGGCTGAACAGCCTGTCCAGGTGAATATTTGACTCAGTTCTCACTCTAATAGTTGGGTGGAAATACTCAGCGATGAAAACAGCATTTGGAGAGTGAACGGTGAATCACTGAAGGAACATTCTCTAATTCTGTTTTGTTTTTTTTCTAGACACAGTCAGTTGCACCACCAGGGACTTTGGGAGATGTTCAGCGTTTGGCTCCCGTTCACCCCGTCTTACCGACTGTCCACACTCCTCTCTGGGGGAGCAGGGGAGACACAGACTCTAGCGCGGACGCGAGCGGAGCCGCTGCAGTTCGGTCCTCGGCGCCGGTCCCAGCCGCGGGACAAGTCGACACACAAGCCTCTGCCAAAGCTCCCGCTCCAGTCCCAGCAGCGAACAAAGCCCCAGGCCCTCAAGATGCTGTCACGCCTCAAACTCAAGCTTCCGCCCCGGTTCAAGCCCCCGATTGTACCCCAAGCCCAGCAAAGGTTTCTTCTACAAACTCAGACTCCTCCTCAGTACCAGGCTCTGCCCCGGTCTCCATCACGCCGACAGCTCAAACTCCAGCTCCCGTCACACCTTCGGTCCCAGCTCCGGGTCTCCAACCCGCCGGCATCCCGACAGGGAGCGAGTGCGGCGGCCCGGCTGCGGCTCAGCAGAACCCGGAGACGACACCTGCATCGGGCAGCCGACAGCAGGAGCACTGTGCAGAGGTAGGCGGGGATGCAGCTGAGGTTGGTGGACGTTTGGTGGACGAGGTTAAACCAAGAAAAGATCCAACCTTTTCTCTATAAATTCAAACCCATTTGCTGTCCGTAGGATGTTCTTCTGGGAAAGCCCATGACGTTACCCAACAACGCCTATGACAGGTGTGAGGCCATTCTTCGATTTCTTCCTCCCGGTTGAGTTTTCTTTATAAGAACGGATGTTGCACTGTAAACTTCTCGTTTCAGTCTCCATTCAGACGTGGCGTCTGGTAAGGAAGCAAGCGATGGTTATGACAGCTTGGCTAGCGGAGGGAAAGGGGACGGAAAACCCCGGAAACACCATCGCAAGTCGGCGCGCACGCGCTCACGGCAAGAGAAGACCAGCAAACCCAAACTGAGTATGCTCAACGTGAGTGAACCCCCCCCCCACACACAAAAAACGACACATTTCTCAACCTGTCCTGGCTCCGGTCTGAAAGCGCGACCTCGTACGGCCCCGCAGGTCTGCAACACCGGGGACAAGATGGTCGAATGTCAGCTGGAGACTCACAACCACAAAATGGTGACGTTTAAATTTGACCTGGACGGAGACGCTCCCGACGAAATCGCCACATACATGGTTCGTTTCAGCCTGTGTGTGTGTGTGTGTGTGTGTGTGTGTGTGTGTGTGTGTGTGTGTGTGTGTGTGTGTGTGTGTGTGTGTGT
>JBBMJM010139898.1:0-11642 GCA_037832705.1 Centriscus cristatus
ACACACACACACACACACACACACACACACACACACACACACACACACACACACACACACACACACACACACAGGTTCGTCGAGCTCTGACAGAACCTCTCCGTTACAGATTCACCCTCCTCTCAGTTGCTTCAGGGTCTTGGAGAAACAGTTCCACGCATACATAAAATATGAGCGCTAATGATCAGTTTCACCATTACTGCAATGTGCAATTACCATCATAATGATTTGCCATTTATTTACTTGTGAAGAACTGAGTTTAATTAATAATTTGCTTGAGGATTTAATTGGAGCACGCAGCAGCTGTGCTCCCCAACACCACCACCATCACCAGCCCTACCCCCCTCCCCCCACCCCCCCACCCCCACCTTCCACGGAGGGCACAATTAAAAGATGATTTCCCGGGCTGCCTTGCTGAAAAGTCTTCTGCTTTGAGAATGAACATTAAGAGGGAGGAAGGGAGACTGGGCAGCAGAAATCTTAATGCTGGTTTTAGCCGCTGTCACTGTGTCATCACATTGACGTCTGCTGGTCTGCGACGGGCTGCTGAATACTAATATTTTCATTACAACACGTGCGTACACATGCAGTGACATGGTCTTTGGTCCTCGTCTGCATTAGAGGGAAATGGCAGGAATGACCCTCAGCCTCGGATTTTTCAGAAAAGGCATTAACAGTGAATGTGTCTGCATTTTAGCATTCAATCACCTCCAAATGTCAACCTGAAAAAATCTTAAAAGTCTTTTTCCAAAGATGAGAAAAAGATTGAAAATGTGCTTCCAGGGGAATACAGAGGGGAAATTAACAAGCCAACTCACAGCTGAAAGGGTTTGATTTGCACAGGATTAGCATCGTCAGGGGACGTCTGTCATTACTGAATTACGACAGATAATTTTCAGTGGATTTTCTTCAGATTCAGATGGGATTAAAATCACTGTGCACAATTATCATAAATTAGAGAATGTCCCACGGTGTTTGAGCTTCAGAGAAATGTCTTTTCTGTCTAGCACATAGGTGCGAGAAAAGTCTTATTTATCAATTAGGTTTTTCTTGTTCGGATGTTTTTTGTAAATTTCCCCACTGTGGATGGTCGTATGCTAGTTTGCGTTGTAGAGACAACATGGATCCATCATTTCCTTCCATGCAGAAGAGGTTGAGAGATTGTGGCAAGACATTACAAAAAGAAAAAACTACCGCTCGGCCGCAACAACGAGATGATATCATGATGTGAGATGCTGCATTGTGTCAAGTCCATAAATAAGTAAATAAACCCAATGCCACGTTTAAAACAAGGTTGGTGTTAGCGTTCAATTCTTTGTGTTCACATGTTGCACAGGCGAGGGGAACAGGGGCGGCTGCAATGATGACTATGAAACATGCTAAAACAAACAGATTATACTGTTTTAAATTTTATATAAAAAATAATTATACAAAAAACATTGCAGGACTCACAGATTGCTGCTGCCATCTGATGCAGGAGACAAATGAAACGAATGCCCCTAATGACATTCAGTGAACACTCTGCCTGGTGCTAAGGAGGTGCAGGACTGCGATGATGTCACATTACATGTAGTCAATTCTATAAACACACATGAATGCAGCATTAAGCACATTGTGCTTTCACGTCTCACATACAGAATTTAGTGGTAACTGAACGGTGCATTTAATCACTGCTCTTTACAATGTAGCTTTGTTTACACGTTGCACGGAATAGAATATATGGCAGGAGCTGCCATACAAAGTGCATATACCAGCTGATTAGAAGCAATTTAGATTTTCAGCGTTATGCTCAAGGACACTTCCACTTCCTATGTAGGAGACATTAGCCTTCACTGTTATTGAACCATGCCACCCCCATTGAGTGACTTAGATAAAGGATTCAAATACTTCCTGGTGCCTCCGGCACCACTGGTCAGCACTCTCTGAATGGAACATCAATACCGTACAAGCCGAGCGTGAACCTGTTGATCTCTAGCAGCAAGTCACTGATTGCTTACAGTGAAGATATCGCATATAAATGCATCACCTGACCAGATCAGGGTGAAAATAAACACATATCCAATCTGAACCGTATTAAAAGCAAACAGAAAGCAGCTAGATTCCGTCCACCTGCTGCCATGTGGCGGTCGCTGACCTCGCTACAGCCAAACACCGAGGTAATAACCAGCCACGTTCCTGGGACATGTCCCTTTTGTCCTCTAACCTACTGAGACAAGTTCTGGAGGAGAGGAGATGAATAACCACGGCACTCGGTTTCACTCTTGTGTGTGAAGACCACACACCAACATTCCTCCTACTTAATGCACACAACACCCTGGGCACAGAGAGAGGGGAACGGAATGAAGATGAGCGGTTCAGAGGGGGGCTCACTCTCACGGACAGCGACAGGGAAGAATGTGTCATAGTCCGGAAGAACACGGGATGCCAGCAGCAGTGCAGCTCGTGGTGATTGTTTATTTCCTGGTCCAATGCAGATACAAACAAAGCAAAAAGATTATGCACTTATCCAAACCCTCCTCCTTAATCCTTAAAGAGGACAACAAACACCTGAGGCGCTACGCCCCCACAAAGTCCACAATGATGATTGCATACAATGCTGACAGCATGTTTGTGACGCTTTCCTCATTTACATCTCTCACAAGTTGTCTCAGTCAAGGTCGGACATCTTCCCGTGGGGGAAACAAGTGGTAACACTGCACATGAGTCCAAACTCTGTGAACGAGCGGTTGGATTTAATGGTCGAGAACATCTTTTGGAAGAGGTTGTTTATGTACTGATCGTTTAAAATTCACTTTCAACTGAAACTTCTTCATTTATTGCAACGTGTTTAAACAGATACAATGACCTAACAAAACCTATTAGTTATTGACATGTATAAACTATACTGGAGAGTCAACTGACCAATTTAGGTTAGGTTTCATTTTGCAGACACTTGGTTCATGATTCTGAAGAGGCCGACCCTCCCAAAACAGCTTCAGATACAATCAGGGGAGTGCACTCAGCTTTTTCCTGACTATTTGTCAGAGGTTGACTGTCCTTGCACTCTACTCACCATCAAATCAACGTAAAACTAACGGGGCTGTGACACTGATTCAATTTGACAGAAAAAGCGGAACATTCATTGAATTTCAAAAATCTTGACCTCTAAATGTTCCTGCCAGAAAACAATGTTCAGTGTCGCCGCACATTTGCAATCTGGCCCCTTGTCACTGGAACAGTTGCTCTGTGTGGTAGAAGACGCTGCCAGAAACCATCATTATCCTGTTGTGTGGTAATTACAAAGAACAAGAATAGTTTGACACTGAAAACCTCTTCCCCACCAAACCTAATACATTGAAATTAGTTTTCAATGTACCTGACTGAAAAGACTCTACACTCAAGGATGCAGCCCATTAGAGTAGATATCACACCAGATGCCATGTCCATCAAATTAAATTAACAAACTTACAGAATTAACAGAAATAGACCATTCAGAACTCAGCATGTCCCTTTAATTTTCCCTTACGCAGGTGTCAGATTCTAGCAGTGTCGTACATTTCTTTTATCTGCATGTTGCTGAATGTGAGACGTCTGCAAACAAGGTGACGTAAACCTGTAAACCACCTAAAAACAAGGGCAGGAATCAAAAATGTAGCTTGGAAACGATAAAGCATTGAGTCCATCATGGTAGAACGTACAGACGGTGACACTCCGAACATCCAGCAGAAAAAAATAATAAATACTAGCATTACAACAAAGGCACAAAAAGTATTCACACATCATTTTAAAAAAATAAAGTCATCATGTGTTTCTTTCTTCTAGTGGTGCTGGTAAAACATTTGACAAGCCTCTACATCATGATCAGAGCCAGTGAATGACACAAACCCTTGGAGAACCATCCCACTGTTGCAATGTTTTCATGTAAACACACTTGTATCCTGCTGTTTCTAAGCTCCCATCAATAGAGCTGCAAAGCTAATGCAGTAAATGTAATTTCAGGGCAAATCTTGTTACAAGCGCCCTCTCCTGCCGCTCGAAGAGGGCCTCAGAGAGTGCACCATCTCTTCTCAAGATGCCACTACCACTCTTCTCCCTGCTCTCACTAATGACAGCGGCATTCTAATGTACTGTAGGTACGATTTAAGAGTAGCATGAAGAGAAGCGGTTGCATGTGAAAACCTAAACTGAACACCTGAAGAAGTGAACTGACGCGTATCAGAGTGTATCCCTCTCTCCGCAGGCCAGTGATGGATGGAAGTCAGCAGACTGCTGCAGCCGCAGCCGATTCATCCAGAAATGTTGTGACATCTATTTCTAATGGCGTCTGCGTTTCCATGAGGATCAAACCTAACACTGTCTGACAGAAACATATGTCTTCATTGAACTTTAACTCTACTGGAGCTTTGCCTCGCAGGTGCATGCTCTTCTTCAGCTGCTCATCTTCGAATCAGTGGGTTAGAGGAGTTAACCAGAGTGTGGTAATGGGAGAACAGCAGCAGAGATGTTGCTGCAGTACTGCCAGATGCTGTGGGCATTAACTGCAAGAATTTGCACAAACATTTTATTTCTAGGGAGTTTAAAATTGTTGGGAGATAAATAATATGGGATGTGGAAACGCGGTGTTGTTATTTTTGAAAAAGACAAGAATGGCACCGCCAGATTTCCTAAATATTCCAAAACATAATCACAGAATAATTTAGATGAAATTATTACCACAGCACTGCCACTGACTGCTGCAATACGTTTTGGGTGACTTCAGGCAGGAGCTGCAAATTCAGGACTCGAGGACAGAGCTGAACTTTTATGTTAACATGCATGTTCTGTGCGTCATTATAGCACAGCTATTTCCCTTTTTATTTCTCCAAAGGATGCCAGAGACATTTTCTCCTCAGTGTTATTTCATTTTCTATTATCACCTCTGCACCAGAGGAACCAGCTGACTGTAAACAGCTGCAGAGAGAATACATTTTTATGTCTGGGATCATAGAATGTAGGCAAACTGTTGTTAAAATTGATTAAATGAAAGAATTGGTCTCTTAAAAATACTGAACCAAACTGAAGAATGCAATGACTCTGAGTCAGTTCTGAAAGATGGGGACACGGTAATAGAATATCCTGTTGTAACTGAATTATAATATTCACAATTATCAGTCCGTGAAGCCACACAATAAAAAAAGTTTCTACCTGCATCTGTTACTGAAATGAATTGAATGAGTTCATGACTACAAAATCCCAAAAGGCTTCAGTCTTACTGAAGAGCCTCTGGGAAATGATCGAGCGTATGTGATGAGTTGCCAAAAGTGTCCTATTTATATTTCAGTGAAACGTATGCATATTTCATTGCTACTAATGTTGATACAACCCAAACGTACGTACGTGTTGCAGATGAATTATGAATATAACCTTCATTTACATCCATCTACTGTGATATGCAACTGCAGCAACATTCTATAATCTGCACCAGTCGAAACCATGTGGATCCATTTCGAAAAGCATTAGAAGGGTGTTTCAGTGTTAACTTGACGAGAAGTTAATAAGGAGAACGAAGCCCTAATCACACATACAGTATATGTCAACCAGCACTCTCTTCTCTTTGGTTTGTCCACACACTTGATCGATTTGACGGTGATGTTTTGTAAGACTGGAGGCGCAGTGACAGCTGTGAGGTTACATGTTTGGGTAAAACAAAAGTAAAGCTTCACTGAGGATTTAAAATATTCCAGGTCATTTCACACCTGAAATGACCAGTGATTTGTGTTTGAACAATACAATTAAATCCCAGTTCTGTCCAAGACAATTATCCAGTAGCTGACAGTTGAGTTTTCGGTTTGCTGCAGGTAAATCCCCGGTGTAAATACACTAAGTATATATTTATCAAGAAGAGGAAAAGAAAAAAAAAAACAGATTGGTTTGAAAAGCTGCCATATTTTAATTAAATGAGGATATGTCTCTTCACAAACACTGGAATGATGTGGTTTGCACTTTGCAAAAAAGTATTATGCAAACTTTTAATTTTATGACTAGGCTGGAATCGTCTTTATTTATCTTTAAATACAAACAAGGGAGAAAAAAGAATTAGAAGCAGCACACATCAAATGAAACTATTTAGCTCATTTCAAACGAGAGAACCCCATAGACACAGAAGAACTTTACATGTTACACTGCTCTGACAGGTCATTCAGGGTCACTACATTCACATTTAAAGAGGAACGACACCTCCAAAGCATATCTGCACTGAATATTCATAATGGTGCCTTCGACAGGTTGAACCTCACTGTAGTTCTGGTGTATTATATGCCACCAAATGTCCTCAGCTCCAACACTGTGGTCATATAGACTCTGGTGGGAAGACGTTTTCCCTTAAACAGTGTTTCTGTCAAAGTGCTATAACTTGCAGTGTGATAAGAAAGGAGTGCGGTTCCAGCTCTACTCTGCTCTACTCGACTTAGTTTGGTACCAGACACTGTTTTCGACTATAGTTTAGTTCATCTGCCATATGCGGGACGTGTGATGGGGACGTGACAAAGCTGCCGCGACAGCGTTTTACATGCAGCACAAACACATAAACAACGTAGGACATGGAGGTGATGGCAAACTTACTTCTCAGATGGTCATGGAAAAATCAAGAGAAGAGATTCAGAGCAGGACAGCACTCGTTCCAGCTATTTGTGAGCGTTCTCACCAGGCACCAAACACACAAAGGTCTGGACTTCAATGACGGAGCACAGTGCATATTTATATGTATATTTTTTTGTGCATATCAGCCATGTTAAATGACCATGAGATGAGTAGGCCTATTGCTACTGCCGGTATTTACAAGTGCTGGTACATTCTTGTGTTTACAGTGGTGCTTTGGACATACCCCTGTCTTTACTGAACAATCAGTGGTTGGCAATCTGTACAGATTAGTATCAGCTCAGCTGGCTTGGAACCTTGACAGATACCAAAAACACAGTGGAGTAGAGAGTGGTGGTAGAACTGTATAGTGGAAAAGGGGCATTAGTGGGCGGCGCTTATCTCGTCCTCCCAGCCCTGATGAGGCATTTTTTGAATTTCCGGGATAGAATCGCACCAAGGTTTAGTTTCATTTTGAGATTAACCGTTCTTTTCTGGTCATCCCTCTTTCTCTTTAAATGAGAAAGCAGTTTTATTGATGTTTTTCCCACCTCAAGCAGAAAAACACATTCCTCAGGTCAGATTAAATAAAAAGGAACTGCTGTTCAAAACATTTTTAATCTATTTTTTTCTCTTCACCCTCTTACAGTTCTCATTATTGTTGTATAATGTATTTACGATCTGGCTCAACACCTTTTCCCTCTTTATTCATTCAGAGAAGTGCCACCCTGCGCGCCTACTTTCCAACTGACTCAGCAAGGCAACATGAAATAACACTACTTCAATTTAGACTGCTCCTCCAATAACCAGATAGAGTTCAAAAGGTGCTTAATCTCACCTGTCACTCAAACGGCCGCAGAGGAATGCCGATGACAAGGAAGAACAAAACGGCAGCTGAAAGTAAATGTGTGAGGGATGGCGGCGAGCTGGGGTGAGCCAGGGGTTATTGATTACTTTTCTCAGGGGACGTATGCTGAGGATCCGTCATCCTCTTAAGTAAAAACTGCTCAAGTTCTGTCCATCACTTCCTGATGGGTATTCACATAAACACAGAGTTTTGACTGTAATAATAATTGGATGGAAAAACAAAAACATGAGGCTTTTGCAGCATTTTGACATCATATCTTAGCATTAGCATTGAACAAGAATGATTTATTTTTCTTTTTGTTACTCAAATGTGGTCATTTGTATGGATGACAACATTTTATTCTGGGAATATAGAACGTTGGGGCTGCAAATCAAAAACAGAGACGTTAACGATTTTTAAAAAAATGATTAATCATGATGTGGCAATTGTGATTAAGCATTAATTGTGTTGTATGTTTGCATGTCGCTTTATTCAAAATAAGGTGAAATTCAGGTGAAGAACATGAGCACGCAGCTGCTCTGTGTCCAAAGCGATATTCTTCTCCACAGCCAACAGTCAGTGCTAATGGGCAGACTAATACGTGAAGAGTATCTGGATTAACAGAGCCACACCTTTGTGCCTCACCTTCTTAGACTCGTCATTCCTTTCTGTCGCAGTCTGATAAATCAGGAAACCTAATCAGCGTATAAATATTCATGAGTCCAGCACACACTACTTTTGCCGGTGTAACTCTTCACAATAGCTTGGTGCACAGCCTCCAGCGTGCCACAAATTCTAAAGCTGAGCGGTAAAGAGGTGAAGGAGGGGAAATTACTGCTGATTTCACCCTTCCATCAGTTCACATGGCGAAAGCGCCTTAAAAAAAAATCCCTTCAGTGTCCTCACATGTAATTCATTTTGTAGATTGAAATATGAGGTGTCAAAACATTAACAATTATGGAAAATCATAAATTTGTGACCAATTTGGAAACACGAATGAGGTTGTCAGCCATCTAAAGTGGTGTTTCTTAATGCCTGCCAGCTTCTCTACCCGTACCATTAAACTGCCATTTCTCTTTGTACTAATTGAACGCTCCCCCTGTTCCTCTGCCTGCACTATTGTGTATTGCTCATCTATCATTGTTTGTTGAGAGCCAGTCTGGTTGTCCTCTCCACTGACTTTGAGAGAGCACTTCATCTTATTTGTTTGTTCCCTGACACAGGCATGATGCACTCGACCAAGCTGGCCATTTAGAAGCTGGGTACCGTTCAAGAACAGCCTCCTTTATCATCTGGTGATACCCAGTGCAGCAGCTCTGAAACTACATACTGAAGTCATTTGTCATTTGTAAACTAAAACTATTTACCATTGGCATCTAATTTACGTAATAGATACGCCGCAGAAACAGACCGCTGAGTGGCCCAGACCTGTAATGCATAATGGACTTGAAATGGCTCCATAGCCTTCTTTATTTTCACTCGCTCATCTCCAGCAGACATCGCTGGAGTCATTTTGGTGTTAATCACACTGGCCAGACCTCACCGGTGGGCCGGTATGTAATAGTATACACTGGGTGCCACAGAAGACGAAACAAGAACACCACGTGTTTCTAATTCACACAACCCAAACACAGGCTCACCGAACCAAGGCCTCGGGGCTCGTGATTCATTTAAATGCAATAGAGCCTGATTCTTACATATGTTTCACTATTGTTCACATTACAGCAGAACGCTCTCAGATGCCCAGCAGCCTTGACTTGTTTATGACCTCAGGAAGCTGCAGAAAAGCGCCGGGTGATGACATCTTATCATCCTCTAGAAAGAGCGGTTGAGTCAGAATCCAAACCTGTATGTCTTACTGGAAACCTAGCATGACATTTTGAAATAGTCCAAGAGCTTGTAATTTGCCCATGTGGCTGAACTGTCAGTGCATTAAGGTCACCAGTTCGATCAGCACCGTGGCTTCAGGGTTTCGAGGGATTTTCATTTTCAGAGTCGGCCCATGTTTCTTGATGATATTCATGGTTGCCAGTGTTGGGTGGGCTTTTGTTTGCTGCCGGGACTCCAGAAGCTGCTGTAAAGATGGGACCAGTATTAATCAAAACTGCGGGGCAACTCTTTGGAGGTTCCAACATTTTCTCTGAGGCACGGAGGCCTGCGATAGAGGCGAGGTGACCTCGGATGAAACTAGCTCAGCCCCCTCGACCACTTACAGACCCGCTCAGGGCAATGGAGCTTTGAGTCGGAGACAGTACGAAGGAAGCTGACTTCAAGGACAACAAAGTTAACATGCAGGAAAGTAGCTGCTGAAGGAATTAGGCTGCATGTGGAGAAGTCAAATAGCTCTGCTGCTGGATATTTTCTTATTAACAGACAACGCCGCATAGGGGTCCAACAGGCAGAATAAGCCCGAGGTGCTCTGAATGACACACAACAACAGATTGGAAAGACACAATTCTTATAAACAGATGAGAGACATCGTTCAACAGATACTGTTCTGGCTGAGGTTTGTCCTTTGACAAGGAGTAAATAACCACTTCCTGATCCACCTGTACCTGTTGTGTCATTAGGCTGAGCTGCATAAGTGACAGTCACAATTAAAAGGTTCAGGGTCCATTATCTGATCTTTGAATACTACACATTTCCATGGAATTTGTTTTAAATTTGATTAGATGAATCGTATATTCTAGTTCATCATGCTCTAACTAGATATTACACCAGAATAGCAGGCGCAGATGTAGACACCCACACAGTCAGCGGGCAAAAAACAGCTTGCACAGTTAAAATAGGGCCCCTCAGGTGCCCCCCGTCCTTCAGAGGATTAATATCTGAACTTTTTAGTCAGGAGTTCAGAAAGAGTGTAAATCTCCGTATGACACTCACATAATATGAGCACAATAATTCCCTCAGCCTTCCAGTCTGCACATTTAGGAAAGAGTTTTTGTTTATGAGCTGAGCTCAGACCATCCTGGATGATGGAAGGTTCGAATGCAGCACCTACAAGAAAAGTTGGAATTATCCACCTTCTTGTTTTTAAAGATGTTGTTGAATTCGAATTTAAATTCAAATTTTACAGCATGGCTCTACAATAAGAGAAGTACATCACGGTAACATTCACATCAACTTTTAAACTTGCGCAGCTGACTCGAACACGGTTTGGCTGCAGGTCAGGCTGTGAGCTATAATATCAGTATGATATGCTCCACAACCCACCACTGGAGAATGACATTTCTGAAAGCCAGAGTTGTGCCATGTTGTCGTCACACCATAATATGATACGAAATGCTGCTTCGTGCCTAATTTTGACACATCAGTCCCCCCCAGCTTGGGGATGTGGCAGCTCTCTGGGATTCATGGAATCTGGTGACATTTCAATGGATTATTTATCCCAGAAATGTCGTTCCTACTGCACAGGCAAAATATAATAGGTCACCAGAATCAAGTGGATGGGTGGGAGGATTGATAAAGCTCACTTTTCATGGAGAGTTTGGCTGTCGTGAAAGAAGACAACTGGAATGCGCAGCAAGAGGAAATATCTCAGCTCTCTGTGCCAGCCATGGGGGGTCGCCTGAGGAACATATTAACATATGAATCTGCTTGATATGTCTGAGTCTGCATTGAATGAGACAGGTAATGAACCAGTGTGAATGAACAATGTAAGAATGGCACAGCTGTGAATTGAAAATTCAGGAAGGGAAGAAGGAAACTTGTGTGTTGAGGTAACTCTGAAGAGAAGAAGGGATCATCTGCAGTCACTGCAGATAGGAATACTACAAGCATGACTATAACGGACTGTCGCACTACTTCAAACTGGGCATCCTTGTGTAAAGACTTTACTGGTAGAGAATGAGTGAAACAGCAGCATACACACTGTGTCGGCAACAACGATGGCTAATGTGCCGTAATCATCACTATTATTATGTTAATGGTTACTGACAACTTATATACACAGCTGATTTCCGTGTGTTGAGCCTCTGGTCATTGTCGTTACAATTATTGCATGCTTCTTCAAGGGGAAACAATTTTACATCAACTTTTGTTTATGCACCACAGTGAACTACTGCATACCGGGTAGGGGATGGGGGGGTGGGGGGGTAGTTTTGTGACTTAGGGACTTTATGTTTTCATTCAGAGTTGGTAGTTTATCTTGTGGAACTTAAATCAATTTGGTTCTTAGACAACAACCAATAGTTTGCATGCG
>JBBMJM010139977.1:1601-12040 GCA_037832705.1 Centriscus cristatus
TCACCGTCTGTCGTGTGTTTCCGACATACATGCAGGTCGGCAAGGTGAAACACCAAGCTGATTCCAGACACGAGGCGCTGCAGAGCAAAATCCTGGAGCTGGAAGCTGAGATCAACAGAAAAGACAATGAGCTCAGACTTCTCCGCCAGAGCAAGTTGATTGTGAGTCCAACGTGGAGCAGCAGGCGCGTTTTGTGTTGATGGATAACAATCATCATCGTCTGTGTCTGTGTGAACTTTTAGGCTGAAAAGCAGTTTGAGGTGCGTGTGAAAGACCTGCAGCTCAGCCTGGACCAGTCAGAGAGCCACAAACAGAGCATTCAGAACTACGTGGATTTCCTCAAGAACTCTTACAAGAGCATGTTTGACGAGGGATCGGCGGCAGCCAGTTCTGGGTCACCTTTCTACTAAAATGAAATGACGTTTAGCTGCTGGTGCTCATCATGTACTGTAATATAAAAAAAACAAAACAGGCAATAATTTTGTATGTGAAAATGGAATCATTGTTGTAAAGAGCCACGTGCATGAATGTCGCTCTTATTCTATTGTTTACTACTGCATCATGAGTTGATGTGTATTGTTTATTTATGGACATCTATGGGGGTTTGTTTGGGGGGTAATGCTGCTCCCCTCTCACAGTGACCAGCATCGTCTTGAGAATCATTGCAAAGTGAATAATCTGTCCGGTTTTGTTTTAAGTGGTCTGATTCCGAGCTGGACTCAAGTGAATGATGCTGAAAATCAGTTGACCAAACTCCACTGGACGTAATGTTACATGTGTATGTGAATCTGTGTATCAGCTGCAACATTAATAGTGTTATGAAGGAATTAGGAATCAACACCGCGGGACCATGTTGACCGGCGCCGACTGTTCTTGCTGAGTTGTGATCGCTCTGTGTATCCATGGCAATAAAGTAACACGGCTCCAGACTTCAGTGAAGTGAGATGTGTTCTCGCTCCTCTCAGGTTCCCTCAGACAAAGCTCTATTGTGTTCTCTGTCAGGGGATGGAACCATTTCATCTGTGTGTGCGTCAGTCCCTCTGGTTTTCCTTCTGCTCTTGTTCTCACTGACTTGGTCAGGCCCGATTACGTAATTCTGTTGATCGTGCTTTGGGAAATTCTAGTGTTTGCTGGAAAATAAACTTACGTTGGACTTCTGGCAGTAGGGTCGGTAGCTGGTTTCAGCACTGATGGACACACCCAGGGCAAAGGAGCTGGATGACCCATTTGTCTCTCGACTCAGTTCTGCTGAATAATCAAAAACAGATCTTAGTCTTGCACAGACACACACAGTCAAATAAGTGATGTTCACATTTAGTTTGGAGGGGACGAGAAACACGTTCTGATCGCTGGTCACGAACAACGAGACATCGCAGAGATTTTAATGGGTGTATGAAATCTCTGGGGCAGGATAACATTATCTTTGTAAGACCGTCTTTCAAAACTGCTGCGTTCAGCCAACGTTTGTCTGACCAATCTGAGGTTGACGTGAGGGGTTCGTCGTTCCCCAACCGACACTTTAATGAACGTGTCCGTCCCATCGGTGCATCCATCCGACCTGTCCTGATGGTAATCGTGACAGAAACCACTGAGGATCTAAAAGTTTTCCTGGGTATTGCAACTGTCAAACGGTGAAACACTTTTTCTTAAAATGGGTAGAAATATTCACATCTTTATTGTTGCACATATTCATTTGTCAATTGTGAAGGACATTAGGTGTAATTGTGTGTTTACAGCCGTCGGTCATCTGTTACATGAAGAGGAGAGTACAAAGACAATGTCCCATGATGATATTTGTCATGTCACCTACACACAAAGAGAGGACAGTACAGTAACATGCGACATGTATACATATTTATTTAGTTGTTTCCATGTCTTGTCAATCGAAGAATATTTATCATACAGGTTTTTATAGGAACAAGAGATATAAAAAAATAAAATTTTCATTCTTTTCAAAAAATAATTGGCTTCGCAAAGAAGCAAACCCACAACGCTCCACTGTTACGAAGCAAATTCATCCCACAGACGTCTGCATTCATCTAAAGTTTCCCCCTCAAACTTTCCTTTACATCCTCGCTGTGAGGACATCATTGGAAAACCTCAAGTGAGCAGGAGGTTTGTGGCGGCTGCCGGAACAGTTGGATCCACACTTGCAAGACTGGATCATCATCACCATCTTGCTGAAGGTGTCTCCATTTCTGCATCGGAACCGCACAGGCAGCGTTTGGGTGCGGTGGGGGCGGCAGCACCGGCCGTCGGAACACGACCCGCAGTACCTGGGCTGGAACATTCTCAGGCTGTCGCAGCCTGCGTAGGACAGGTTGACTGGGCGACTCGCCTTTTCTGTGGGGGTACATTTCTGAGCCTTCTGCCAGAGAGACAGGTAACACACGTTAGTAAATGAGTCATTTGTGAGTTGTGGAATGTGAATTTCAATAAAGCATCTATCTATGTATCTGAAGCGCACACACTGACATGTGCTACAGTAATTACATAACACTATTACATCCACTGGACTGCAGTCTCTGGAGTTTAAACCTAAAACCTAAAGGACGTGAATGTACCTTCAATCGACCATCAGTCAGTTGGCTGCACGGGCGGATTTCACAGACCCGGCTCTCTTTCATCATCTCGCACTGAGTGTTTCTGTTGGTCAGCCGGGTGGAAACTCCCGTCCCACAGGATCTGGAGCAGGGAGACCAGGTCGTGGTGTGAGACACACACTCACCTCTCCTGGCCAACACCAGACCCTTTGAGTGACTCCTGAAAGCTGGGGAATGATCGATTCAAAAAAAGGAAACGAGTAGACATTCATTAGCCAGCAGAATTCTTTCAAGCCGTACATGTCCTGAGCTCTGGAGGATTACATCACCCACCAGGTAAAGACTTGGTTTCCCCTCCGTGGAACAACTCATTGCTGTTCATGAAGTCCTTTTTCGACGGTCTGAACTTCTTCTTTGTCTGCGCGTCCTCTGGGCAGATGAGTTGCTCACAGCACAGACCCGGGACTTTGACCATCCTGGGTTTGTCGCAGCCCAGTTTGGGCAGAGCGAGCTCATGCGGGCACAGAGAAACGCATCCAACAGCCCCGTCCATGCATGTGCACTGGTGTTTGCAGTTTGGCTGGAAGGTTTCCCCATTCTGGTAAATCTTATTGTTGTACTCACAAGTTCTTCCGTCCGATTTGGCTGTTTTAGAGTCAAGAACATCGAGAGTTGAGCACACACATCTAAATAAGTAAATCTGTCAGTAAGTGAAGACTAGCGAAGTCAGTGCACCTCGACAAACGCCCCGAGCAGAACCAGTTCCTCCTCCAAAGTTGCACTCCAGTCCCTTTGTGTGGTCGCATGGCTTCGTCTTGCTGCAATCCTCGAAGAGCTGCTGCGCACAAACTTCACAGCATCCACAGCTGTCCAGCCCAGGATGGATCCCTGCTGCACATCTGGGTTTGTCAGGGGGACACTGGCAGTGCTTTTTGCACGAGGCGGACACCTGGGACTAGACACAAGGTCAAGATTTGTCATTCCCGAAAGAGGCCAGGGTACAAGAGCTTCTTCTATTCTTACCAGTGTGACGCCGAGGACCACAGCAAGAAAAAAGGTGTGCATCTTTAGGAGCTGAAGTCGGACTTCTTGGTGAAACAATCCTCCTATGAATCAAGCAATGGTCAAAGACGGATGGACTTGGTGAAATGAGAAGCACTTGCTCTCACTCCTCTGGAGTCCCCATCTGCTTTTATACGCTCCAAGTGGATCTGACGTATGTGCGGGTTGAGGAAGTGTCGCTGAGCTATGAGAGGAATGCCTCGACATGGGTCGTCCTGTGGGAGGCTCCCCACTCTTCCCCTCTCACACAGAGCGCCAGGAGCTGCCGCTCCCCGTGGACTTCCCTTTTAACACAGCAATGGGACTTTTATACCATTAACACGAACATTTGAATGAATGTTCTCAACTGATGTTGAGATGTGTCAGGTTTTAACTTACAGCAGCATCCAAACTATGTTCTTTGACACATTATTCGACATCAGTGTCATTCATTCAACAATAGCTCGGCAAAAATAACCTTATTATTTGACATATAGTCAATTTCATCAAAGTTTTTGATGAAATTGTTCCTATATAATAGTTACTCCCCACTGGTTAGACTGAAGCCTCGTCACCAACGTCCCCGATTCCTCAAGCAAAGATGTTCAAGAAGGAGTGCAAAGAGTTGCAAAAAAGGAAGATGGAAAGAAGGACTACCAGGGACACTGAGGTTACGTAAAGGACATAAAAGGTTTGTGCATTCCTGCTACCTGAGCTATTTCGTCATCAGGGATTTCACATCGGTGCACCATAAGCGCCGACATAAACATCCAAGAGAAGCTGCACACTTGACTTGTGTCTCAGATGAAGTGTGAGATGTGTGTTTAGGCTGTCACACATCGTCTGTGATCAGTGTTTGTATTTTCTACGTTCCAACTCTGCAAGTGTCAGAGTCGCAGATGAAATTCCCGTCATCACCTACGAGGGTGCGGATGGATTAGACTCTGTTGGAGATGAGAGCCTCCTGGAATGTTTGAAGCCCTGGAATCCTTTGTTCTGTCGGCGCGCGGGCATCCACAGGGAGAGGAGCACACCAAATACAAACAACCGGGAAGAAAAAGAAAACTTGAGCAACGCCTGAAGCAACATTCCTTTTAGGATTAGGCATTGCAGGTTTCTTTGAAACGGCTGTCAGGACCAAGCATCCTCTTCCATCCACATCAAAGAACAATGAAAATTATCAGAGGAAAAAGGCATTTTCTTTCATTATATCCTGAGGACAAGAGGCTGAGCAACGCAGACTGGCACAGCCTGCGTGTTACCTAACTGAGGTTACAAGGGCCAGTGGGAATCAGTGCCAGCTCAGGCAGATCAAGAGCGAACAAGTGTGAGCTTGGTGCACTCACAGATGCCTGGAAATCGCTGACTGTTGTGGTTTGGAGTGGAAACTCCCCCCCACCCCCTCCCGAGCTGTAATATGAAGAATTTGCAGAACCGTGTTGGTGAAGCATGGGATATATAACAGGCAGCTGGAGGAGGTGAACAGAATTACAGTCGCCCCACATGGAACTGTGGCCTCCAAGCAGCTCGTGCTGGTCCTGGAAACACAAGAGGATTCGTGGGAGGACGTTAGTTTGGTTTATCCTCCCATTCAGGCCAGATTCCGGGGTCAAACACTGGCTGACACTTTCTGTCACGACACATGTGATCGGTCTTACTAGCATCATCGTGTCTTTGTCAGACTGATGGTTAGCTTAGCTTTGGAGAAACAAAGAATATCATCCCGTTGTTTTTTGCTCCCTCTTCAAGTTGAAACCTTGCTGTTGTGTTTAAACCTGGTTTAAGCATCTGCTGGTATCAGGTACTCAGACCCCACCCTTCTGATAATAGTAGCATCATAACAGCTTATGTTGTCGCAAAAGTGGTGCAAATCACAATTCAGCTGAGGCGGAAGCACTGAGACAGTGGGTGCTTCTTATGTAGATATTCACACTTGCTATCCCTGGATACTGTAGATACACATCAGACAAAACCTGGTGTGGTTTCATTACAATTAAAGCTCTAAGCTACCAAATCTGATTTTTTTCTGATTTATTACTAGAATGGGGGAATCCCTCTTCCATTTACAGTTTATTACATGCTCTTCAGACTTTAAATGGGTTATGAGAGGTGGTAAAAATATTAAGGTGGGTGGGCACAAGGGTGATGAGAAAACCAGAAAACTGTGTTCAAATTCATCATAATGTACAAATGTAAGAAGGAAAAGGAGAGGTGTGTGTGTGGGGGGGCAAGTTTCCAAATGTGTGAAGCATAAATACTGGCTGCAGAGTGGAAAGGCAGTTACAGCTCCCTGCGGTGCTCCAGAACCTAAAAGCAGCTTGTCGTAGTCGTAGGTATGTGAAAGTGGGTTACACACTGTCAGCCAGCCAGGAATGTCTCCGAGTAGCACAGGTATGAAATCCAGTCAGTTACATCATTTCTTTCTGTCTCATGAGAGACTATATAGGCTTTGTCTCACATCTGATTCATCCCATCAACCCTCAGTACTTCTGTGGATGCACTTGAACCTCAACACACATAATTTTATTTAGGTTGGGGCTGATCTGCATAGCACTTTGGCTAATTTCACCAGAAAAAGAACCTTTAAATTGAGTTTCAGCACAACATAGCTTGCTTCCTTATAACAGACTTGTGTGTTTCTGTTACAAATTACATTGCAGAACATGACAAAACAAGCCTGACAACAATCACTTCTGTGAGCACCCACCCCCTAACAGTTTGTGGCATATCTTGATTAGAGGGAACTGGGAATACTTGACTTTGTGTGTTGTGCCATTTTGCAATTGATTCTATGTTTACTGGACTATAACCGTCCCTTCTCATGCACTTCTGCTCACAATGCCTTTTTAATGACAACTTGTCTGCAGTCCATTGTAATACAACCGTTTTCCTCTATGACTGAAGATAATACTTTTGTTTCCAAATAAAAGGTGACAAATATAATAGACTGATGTTTGGTTTAATGATCAACTCTCAAATATTGTTTTACCTTGTTTTTGGATTCTTACACTCGACACAAGTCCCTAGAAGTTTTATTAGTATTATTAGGTGAGTTTCTCACCTAATACTGTATGTGTCCCCTAATACTACAGTCGAATATTAAAAAGCACAATCCTAATTAAACTGTAATATTTGACAGATGGTGGTTAAACCAAATTAAATTGTGAATAATAATACTACCAGTCGCTAAACCTACCATCAACCACTCCAATACTATCAGACTGAAATCGTAAATAACACAAAGATTTTGGTTGGATGAAGTTTTGTTAGAGGAGGGAAAAAAATGGAGGTGCAACAGTGACACTCAGTGGTAGAAATCGGAATAGCAATCAGCTGTCACACGTTCGACAGACCGAGAAAAAAAAAAAAAAAAAAAAGACAAACCAACTAAGGAAACATCGCAGGGAAGATAGAATGAACGCTGTGTCTCTCATGGCGATAAACTAGTTTGGACATTTGAACGGAAAACTGACTTGGTATGTTTACTTCTGGTACCGCGTCACGCGAAACAACGTGAAGAAGAATCAGGAAGTCCGGGGATTTTTTTTTTGTCGGGTCTTCAGAGACAAAACTTCAATGGATACTCACCATTTTCAACAGTAAAACTAACAGAGAGAAACGCCTGTTAGCGTCCATTATGTCGTTGTAATTAGCTTATGAACGTGTCCTCGTTGTTTTTGGTGAACACCTGGATCTTCACTGCTGCTGAGAGAATGGAGGCCCCCCACCTCACCGAGGATGAAATGGCCGAGATTAAAAAAGACGTGAGTTGGAGAATTGTGTTTAAATCAAACAAACAACTGATACTACCTGTTGAGCTAGTGAGTGTGTGTGTGTGTGTGTGTGTGTGTACATTGAGGACAGACCTGGTCACAGCTTCTCTGTCCTCCATGACTAGATGAAAAACCTGCAGATCCATCCGGAATCACAGTCCACTGATGAGTCATGCATGAATCTCTGTTTGTTCTGGCCATCAGCAGCCCATGTGATCTTGTGCTTTGTGCAGGTGCTGACCAGGCTGCGACACTACCTCTGTGACAAGATCAGAGCCGAGCGCCACCTTGACTTCCTGCGCTCTCGTAGGATTCTGACGCGGGACGACGCAGAAGAGATCAGCTGCCGGAGCACCCAGACCAAGAGGACAGCCGTGCTGCTGGACATCCTGGCAGAGAACCCCCGAGGCCTCGATGCTTTGATCGATTCCATCCGGGAGATGCGCTCGCAGAACTTCATCATTGCCAGGATCACAGACGAGGTGCAAAAGGCCAAAAATGAGAAGTTGGAGTCTCTCAGAGGTTTGTGGTTCTGCTGAAATGAGACGTGTGCATTGATAACTCTGATGGCGTAACCTCCTCTTTCATTCCCTCCAGCGAGCACCTTCAGTTTCTCATCAGACAGCACCATCAGCCCCCCGAGTACAACCAGAGACCTCTCCAGTATGTTCTCCACTGGCTCCACCATGCTCTTCCACCCGGATGGAGAACAGAGCCCCTCCACTTCAGATGTCATTGGCTCACTCAACCTGGCGTCCTTCCAGAATGGTAAAAACTTGTCCTCTGGGGCTGGCGTTAGCATCGGTGTAGCATCCTCTACGACCTCCTCCAACCTCCCCAAACCCGGAGACCCAGGAGCTCCTCCGCTGCCGGAGGAAGTCCTGGTAGAATCCCCCACTGACATCGATGCTGGAGCATCAGGGTGCACCAGCAGCGGAGGGGACCCCAACTTCCAACCGCTGCGCTCGCGCTCGCTCACGCCAACATCACACAGGAGCTTCGTTTAAGTTCACGTCGCACTAAGACTGTTGTCACAAACCTCCTCTGCTGAGCTCACACACCAACACTGTTCTTTGCTTCAGAATCTCCTGTGCGATTTTATCAACCCCAATTTACTCTACATGATATATAAATGTTCAAAACTACAGCTGAAATCCTTCATGTGGTTCCTCACTTAGAGTACGAGTGGTCGGCTTTGATCAAACTCACCGAAACACAATGTCAACATTGGCACAGACACTTGTGATCTCAGGAGAAACAATGATGTGCAAACATGGCAGCTACAGTTCAGATGGTGCCTGGAACATCATATTTAAAGTTGAAGTAGTCGACGCTGTCTCTGGTCGCTCTCCTGTTTTTGCAGCATTAACCCGGAAACGCTTTCACCACTACAGACGTCTCCGGTCACAGAGCATGTACTCGCACTCGTACTCTGGTCGTGGACGTCTTCTTTTGTTGTGCCTGTGTTGTTTGTCTTGATGCGGTCTGACATGCTGTGTTTATTCTCCCAACCAATAAAAATTGTGACACTGATGTTTGTTTTCTTGTCACCGGTATTTTTAAATAAGAACAATAAATCCAGAATTATGGCAGTGGTCAGCACTCCTTCATCACCTACCAGTGTCCTCTGTCCTCCTCCTCCTCCTCCTCCTCCTCCTCTTTTTATTTGCCCCTTTGGAGATTTTTGCAACTCATTGCTTCAGTCAGCCAGCAGCCAGAGCCCTGAGAAGACACCGGAACATTTGAAAAACTTCATATACATAATATGTACTACACACACACACACACACACACACACACACACACGTTCAGAATAGATTGAATAAATCTTCACTAAAAACATGCAGAACCAAAATAATGGATAAAAAAAAATATACACAAAACTGCACAGACCACACCCAAAAAAAGAAAAAAGAAACATCCCAGTGATGCCATATAACACAGAGATCCTCATGATTATAACATCAGTCACAATCGGAGTCTATCTGAGGAGACGCTGTCACTGAGAGCTCTATTTATTGTTTTGGAAAAACCGGACAAACTGTAAATGACACAGAGGTATGACAGTCACTGTGGTGGAGGATCGCGCTGACTGCAGACCACAGACACAACCCGCTGGTGTACAGCACACATCCCCAGGTAGGTTTGCTTCTATTACTTCACTGGTGGAACGTTTCTG
The DNA here is from genome assembly GCA_037832705.1 of Centriscus cristatus. Classification (NCBI taxonomy): domain Eukaryota; kingdom Metazoa; phylum Chordata; class Actinopteri; order Syngnathiformes; family Centriscidae; genus Centriscus; species Centriscus cristatus. Next base: position 11,138 of record JBBMJM010139977.1, read on the forward strand.
CAGCTACTGTCCTATGTATGTATGATACCTGAATATAAACTAGTAAATATGCAGGGCTCACGCTATTTTAAGAAGTATAAATACAAAAAGTGGATTGTTGTCTTCTGCTTTGGCTGGTGAACTTCTTCCACGGAACACAAAATACAGTCAAGTGTAGGGATGTGTAAAAACATGCTTTTCTCAGCCTGGTCTCTTCTTTTACTGGACGTTCTCACTCTACTGTCGCACTACGCACAGCAGAACTAGTTTGATTAACATCAGAATGACTGGAATGGTTGAACTCACACCTGACGGGCCGTCGCGTTCTTCTCTTCCATGTAGTACGATGGGAGACTCCGAGCCGCTGGTGACTGCGAGATCGGAGGAGTGGAGGCTCAATGGCCACTGCAGATGGAGACGTCTGACCAAGAGCTTGGAGTCGAGTCCGGTGGAGGACTTGAGGCGGAGGCTGAAGTACTTCTTCATGAACCCCTGTGAGAAATACAGGGCCAGAGGTCGCTACCCGTGGAAACTGATGCTGCAGATACTAAAAATCGTTATCATCACAGCCCAGGTAGTTCACAGAGCACTTTGGTTTTCATCAAACCTCAACATGAATTGTGGACTTGTATGCGTTGTTTCCCTCAAAGCTGGTGTCGTTTGGACTGAGCAACGAAATGATGGTCACGTTCAAAGATGAGAACCTGATGACGTTCAGGCATCTGTTTCTCAAAGGGTACAAAGAGCAGCCGTTGGGAGCGTATGCCCTGTACACCAGGGCAGACGTGTATGACCACATCTACTACATCATCAACAGGGTACGGACCCTTTCTATCCATTACATGTAATGTCACTGTGGGATTTCACTTCAAAATGGATTTCCTCCTTGTCTAACATACAATTACTTGCCCCCCCCCCCCCCCC
>JBBMJM010139977.1:12050-23727 GCA_037832705.1 Centriscus cristatus
AGCAGCTCCATTCGTCAGCCCAGTCTGCACATGAGCGCCGCTGCCGCCTCCAGTGAAATCACACTGGTGAGCCCCCCCCCCCCCCCCCCTCCACACAGTATATCAACCTCCAAAACTTGACAGTAGGCAACCTTGCGTACGAGAGTGTTCATGGCGAGTACACTCCTCTGACTGTCTGTCAAGAGTTTTACAGAAACAGCAGCATCGATCCGGGCAACGAGACCTTTGACATCGATCCACACATCGACAAAGGTACGAGCAGCAGTGAATTTCTACGTACAATGCGCAGCCTGTTAAAAATATCTGTGTCTAGATGAGTCAGTGGGTGGAAAATAATCAAGATTACTTGTGACTCTCTGAAAAGAGGAAGCTCATTCTGTTGGGCAGCATGGGCTTGTATCATTGTGGTGAACTGTGTCTGAACGTTGAGTCTTAATTTCCTCCCCACAGATTGTATTTCCATATCGCCCGCGCAGTCATTTGACAACGGCGGTTTGTCGACACACTTCTCTTTAGATTTCAAGAGGTGACTAAACTGAAAATACTGCTTTCATTCATGCCAGGTGGTCACGGTACTGATACCTAATGTGCATCTGTGTGTTCAGGCTGCTGTCGGTGAACTTCTACCTCACGCTGAAGACCATCAATCTGCAGACCGTGAGGCACCACGAGCTCCCAGACTGTTACCTGTTCCATATAATGGTGGGTGATCCGCCCAGGGATGATTTCCTCCATTACACATTGGTATAATCTTTTCTTCTTACTCAGATAATGTTTGACAACCGTGCGCACAGTGGGAAGATAAAGGTTGACATTGAGAATGACGTCAGGATTAACGAATGCCACAACTGGAATGTGGAGGGAACATGTAAGTTTTAAACTAAATACAATCCCTGCTGCTTTTTTTTTTACCCTCCTCTATCCTCACAATTAACTATCAGGCAGAATTGCATACACCTGCCATCACTCCCACCAAAAACTATACTCAGTTCAATTAGTAGTTCTTTTATGGCATACATACATGGATCTATGCACACATGTATGGAACGACAAAGCTCCTTAACTTGAAATGTCCAATGATATATGTATTTAAAGCAGGAGTGTCAAACGTGGTCCTCCAGGGCCACCTATCCTGCAGTTCAAAATGCACTTTATATACAATACAAAGAAATTCAATAGAAACCTAAACCATTCAGCGATGACGATTGTATTGAGACAGTAAAATTGTAGTGTATGTATTTGATCACCTGAATCCGTCTTCTGCAGAGTTCTGCAGAGGCCTGACAACGAGCTGCTGATTTAAATCAGGTGTGTAGGAGCTAGGCGACATCTAAAACCTGCGGGATAGGTGGCCCTCTAGGTTTGAACAGCCCTGATTTAAACCAAACAAACACACAGGCCTTGATCCTCACCGGTCGGACCTGTTCTTGATCACAGTCCTACTGAATCTGGATGGCATATTAATCCCCTTGAGAGACAACAGGGTGCTGATTTACAAAGTGTGTAAACCAGCTCAGGCAGATGGGAAATGTTGCATTGGCAACACTGCAAATATGCATGTTAGATTTTAGGGCTAACATACAACAGATTACAAAAAAAATGTTGTATATGATTGATAACTTTAAGCAGGTCATGAATGTTTCAACAGCAAACCAACAGGGACAGCATATTACAGAAAGTCTGGGTCTCTATTGCAGAGACAAATAAAAGCACCAAGTTCCTATTCCTATTATGCTATTGCTTCAGAATCCAGCAGGGGGCGCATTAATGTTATTCTGACCACTTGTATCAAATGCACCAACAGTGAGGGGTTATTGTAACCTGAATTGTGTGTTTCTGATTTCTAGCGGGGAAAATCGACCACCTCCTGTTGTTGTTTGATTCGGTGGTGATACTCGCCTGCTTCACCTCTCTAGTGCTCTGCATGCGATCTGTCGTCAAAGGCATAAAACTGCAGTTTGTGAGTAAGAGGAATCAGTGGATCGATTGATCTGTTGAGCCCAGGACTTCTGGTACAGTTGCACACGTACTGTTGTTCTATTTGGAATTTATTGTACTTCTCATACAGGAGCTCAACATCTTCTTCCGGGCCTATTACAACAAAAGTGTGACCTTGTCAGACCGCATGGAGTTTGTGAATGGCTGGTATATCCTCATCATTGTCAGCGACTCACTGACCATCGCTGGGTCAGCTCTCAAAATCGGAATACAGACAAAAGTAAGCTTGTCAGTGAGCATGTTCATCAATGCAGTGCAATGCATTGAGCCATAAAATAAGAAATATCCTCCTTTGAAGGACGACTGTGGCGGCTGAATTGTTACAACTGGAGCCGGACGTTTCCATTTACTTCCAGAACATAATCTTTTGTTTTATTTTGCAGTACCTGACCAATTACGATGTGTGTAGCATTTTGCTGGGCACAGCAACAATGCTTGTGTGGGTTGGTGTGATTCGTTACCTCGGCTTCTTTAGGAAATATAACGTAAGCTGCCTTTTTTCGCTGCCTCCAAATCGCCAAGACAAGTAAATGAATACGAGGAGGATCTGACCTCTGCTGTTTTGTAGATTTTAATCCTGACCCTGAGGGCAGCGTTCCCAAATGTGATCCGATTCTGCTGCTGTGCGGCCATGATCTACCTCGGGTACTGTTTCTGTGGTTGGATTGTGCTGGGACCCTACCATGACAAAGTATGTCAACGCTGTCAGCATGGCTGAATACACCTGTCTTTATGGTTTTGATATTACAAGCTAATGTATCCAAACATGTGTTTCTAGTTCCGAACGCTTGACAAGGTGACGGAATGCCTTTTCTCCCTCATCAATGGGGATGACATGTACGCCACCTTCCTGAAGATGAGAAATAACGGCTACATGGTGTGGCTTTTCAGCCGAGTCTACCTCTACTCCTACATTTCTCTCTTCATCTACATGGTGCTCAGCCTCTTCATCGCTCTCATCACTGACACGTACGAGACCATCAAGGTCAGACTGATTTACATTCACATCAGTTTATAGCATTTGTTCAAAGACTTTGATGTACAGAGACGTTTTTGGTCTCGGTGATGTGGATGACGTATATATTCCTGCATGTTTATACCTAATTGTGGTGATCTGATTTGTTTCCAGCATCAACAGCAAGACAGAGAGCCAGTGTCCCATCTTCAAGCTTTCATGGCCGAGTGCAGGGACGAGCCTGACTCTGGAAAATACCAGACGGATGAGGAACCATCCTCCTGCTGTCTCTTTTCCTGCTGTTGCTTTGGACGCAGGGAGAAGATTGGAGATGGGTTTGCTGAGCACTGAGCGTGCTAGCACATGGAAATGAGTCTGGTGGTGGTTTGAGTTCATCTGAATGACAGTTGCAAGCCAATCACATGTATCTCCAATAACAATGATGCACCAGAACACACCGGCAAGTCCATCAGACCTGCATCATCATCATCATCATCTTCACACAATGTTCTGTTGATGCAGGTAAATGTGACAGTGTCATCTAGTGGTATTAGGATCAAATTTCAATACATAGTGTCTGACCCCATACACGTGTGTAGAGGGAATGTGATGTCATTTGTCCTAAGACAGTCATGGTGCATACCCTGTTACTTATTAATGTTGTTTTATTAAAAATCTATAATAATGCGCAGTGTTACATTCCCAGACTAAGGAATACACGTTAAATAAAAGGGTTCGGCATCCCCGTTCATGTTTGTCTGCTTCTGCTGCTACGTGGAACTCATTCCAGTTTGACGTGTGAAGGCCTCGTGTGCATAATGAACCACTGCGCACCGTCAGCCTATCAGGGACTCAGATACTGGTTGCCGAGCAACACATGATCCAATAAGAATCCCGTTTGGTTTGCACGTATCTGTCGATGGGGCTTCAAAAACAATCCGCTGATGTTGCCGCAGCTTGCCCGCATACTATCTGCCGCTGTTTCTGGTCGGCGCCGTCGTGCGTGAAACACAAAACAACCCAAGGTTTTGCTGCTGACAAGCGTACGACTGGACTCCCGGCGGTCGTTTTTGTTGTTGTTCGAGTCGCTTAGTTGTGTCATATTTCTCAGTTGGTTTCATGACCCATTTCTCCACAGTCGGAGTGACAGGTAAGTGTGTGCAGGTAGCATAGCTTTCATCCAGGTAGCAGTCAGCTCACGTTCCACAAATTGAACCCGCTGCCGGACGCTATCTACGTTGAAGTGACATGTTACGGTAAAACGCGCCGTAAAATTGTCGTAAAATACAGGTTTACTGCTAATGTTCTGTTGATGTAGCGTCCATTGAATAGTGCTTGTGTTTAAATGCCACCGAGCAGACTAAAACAAAGTGTGATAGCTTGTGAGGCAGGGCTGACTGAACCTTATCTTATTAGTCATGGTTGACTTTTCCGTTTGCTGTTTGTTACAGATAAATACTGAGTGTTTTTGGTTGGTCCAGCGAGCTGCTCTACTTAATAACCTTCAGTGGTGGAGTTTTTACCGAGTTTCTGCGCAAATATTTCAGACTCCAGTATCAGACCGCTTGTCCTTATTTGTTTTTATTCAAGGTTGTACAGTTGAACTGCAGCAATGCTCAACCTTTGATCCATAGACAATCTCTGAATATGAGGGCAAATGGTAAAGTAGTGGGAGTGGCACGTGTATTGTCTGGTTCGACCTGTTTCACAATAAATCATAATGACATGGGACAAAGGGGACACAGAAAACGCCCACACTCTTCAATTTAGCCCTCCTATAATAGTTATTCTCTTTTTTCACTAAAATCCTTTGGCTTGAAGCTCAGATCGTTTTACCACCCTGCAATTCAGCTACTACTTTCAGACCCCAATCTCGCCCTGGCTGGCACACATCTGCTGTAAATCCCGAGTGGGTTAAGCTTTCCGCCCAGATTATGTGTTGCTGGTCTCATGACTTGATGCTCCATTGCAGGGCTCTTTTAACAGTGGGAGGCTCTGATCCATGCCTCCCTGCTAATCCAGCCCTTGTCTGGCTGATGCCCTTCATCTTTGTGTCCTGATGTGCTGATGATATGGGAGAGTGGTGGACAACTGTGCCAATAGACACATCTATGGGTAAATGTCTCTGCTAATACTGTATATTTGGCAGAAAAAAACAGCCATTAGTATTTTTGGAAGGTCCTGGATGAGATGACCTATATTTGTGTTCTTATTTTAGAGCGGCAACCTAAATCATCGTTCATCAGAGTATTGGACATGTAATGAGAGCTGTTTTAATATGTCTATTCCCTTTTGTTGTTTTTTTTAGGAAACTATGAGATCTCCAGCATATCGCATGTGACAATGTCCCCTTTGAGACAGAACAACCTTGTGTCAATGTACCCTTCCCTGCCTCTGTTCAAAGGCTCCTACAGGGATTTAAGTGTCTTCTGCACAGATGAGAATATTCCTCAGTGCATCTCTTACATCAATCAGGTACTAAATTCTTACATGGCTTATATGCATTATTATCTCTACTTTAAATAAATGTGCTCCCTTTTTGTATGGCTTTTCATGTTTTTTTTTACCTCTTTATTAGTCTCAAGATAGAATTAAACAACCAAAAACTAACATGTCCACTGTCCTATCAGGAGCTTGCCTCCCTGGGTCTGTCCTCCACATGTCTCGAGGCGGGCTCACCGGTGGAAGCCGGCCTAAATGCAGTGCCAGCTCTGAATGCTATGTTCGAGCTGTTGCAGGTTCACCAGCGCAATATGCGCCTGTTGGAAGAGCTCGAGAAAGAACAGCTAAAGAAATCCAGCACCTTGGAACATGTACAGATGAACAATTCAAGACTCAAGGCATGTATAACAGCAGCTTCTACTTCTATCTCAGCCTACTGCCCTATTGTTATTATTTTTTTTAATTATCGTTCCCATTTGAGCTACAGTTGTTGTGTAATGACCTGTGTAATGATTGTAGCAAATGGCAAAATATCTTTGAAAGGAGATGGATGTGAATACACTAGATAGAGACTGAGGTTCTCTATACTGCAATAGTATGTAAAATTGCTTTTATAATTTGTATTTCTCTTCAGGATCAGTTGGAAATGTCCATAAGAGAGAAATCAGGTCTACATGAGACCGAAAGGCAACTTCATCTCAAAATTAAGACTTTGCAAAGCTGCCTGAAGACAGAAAAAGATGAGGTAGATATCCCTTTCGTGCTATAAACTGCTACATGGGTTTTCACCATTTGAAATGTGCTTCAATGCAACTCCTAACGCCTCAATCATCCTGGGCAGGTTCAGAAGCTCCAGAGTATCATCGCCAGCCGCGCCTCCCAGTACAGCCATGACGCCAAGAGAAAAGAACGAGAGTCTGCAAAGCTCAAGGAACGCCTCAGTCAACTACTGGTGGACAGAAAAGACAAGAAACTATGTGAGTATGATGATATGATATGTGATATGTTTGTAGATATAATTCTACAAATGCCTTTCGACTCCTGCTTTGACGCTTAACGCTATTTTTGCTTCCATTCTTCTTCCAATTAGCTATTGATGTGTTGAATTGCCTAGGACGAACAGATGGAAAAAGAAGTCAGTGGAAGACTTCCAAAGTCACAGCCAGGTAACATGTTGCCTGTTGACCGTAGTATTTGAATTGTTCAGTACCTAAGATTCACATCTGTCAGCTCAACATGTGTTAATGACCCTCTGCAGCCACGAAGGGCAGATGTACAAGTCCATGCTCAGCGACTACGAGGCCAGTCAGAGGTCCCTGATGCTGGAGAACGCTGAGCTGAAGAAAGTACTGCAGCAGATGAAAAAGGAGATGATGTATATTCTGAGTCCACGCAAACCCTCCAACAGAGGAGCCACAGCTGATGACAGCCAGGAGCAGGTACTCCGCAGAAAAGGAACCAGCTCTAACTGTGCATAGGACTCTGTTGAGTTGTCACATGACCCTGTGTCAGCGCGTAACACTTGAGGAAAAAGTCACATGACGGGTACAGACGCTGTTTCATTTGTCACTGAGGCACCAAACTGTGTTTATAAGGAAGGTTGATTACAATATTATGTATATACAAGGTCAAATAACCATTTTGTCAGTGGAGTCTCTCAACTCTTTGCCTGCAATAATATTAATATCCAGCAGGTGTCCTTATTGAAAAACAGGGACCCGTATCATTTCAGTTTGACTAATATGCCACAACGGTTCATGAGGCTTCATCTAGACATCACTAGCCTTTCTGTCATCAAACCTCCTCTGTCCGTTTTGTTCAGGTTGATTCCGATGGGGAGGAGAAGATGGGTGACTATAGCAGGGAAGCGTTGGACCAGTCCTGTGATCATGCCAGGGAGCAGCTCACCAACAGCATCCGCCAGCAGTGGAGGAAACTGAGGAACCACATGGAGAAATTAGACAGCCAAGGTACAAAACTGTTTTTTCACATGCACAACGAAGTATGGTGGGGAGATCCTTAACTGTACATCTCGTCATTTCCAGCATCTCAAGCTAACAACCAGTTAGATCCTACATGTACAGAGGTGATACCCAGGGAAACCCATGAGGACGAGATGGAGAGGATGAGACGTGAAGTGCAGCAGTGCAAAGAGTTCATTCACGCACAGCAGCAGCTCCTTCAGGTTAGTCACATAATCAGTGCAAAAGGGAGCCACCAAATGTTTTTGATGTATTAATTTTTTGCACAATGAGTCCTGTCAATTGAATGTTAGAGCAATAATTGAAATAACCGTCTGCAGCAACAACTTAACACGTCATTTGATGACGAGACTGCAGCTCTTCTGAATGACTGCTACACTCTGGAGGACAAAGAACGACTCAAAGAAGAATGGAAGCTCTTTGAGGAACAGAAGAGAAACTTTGAAAGGGAGAGAAAAAATTTCACAGAGGCTGCTATTCGCCTGGGCCGAGAGGTTGGCAAATCTTTTGATGCACTGTTTTTACCCAGCTGGTATAATGGCTCTGTAGCTACAGTGCATTTTTCTTCTTTTTCACAGAAAAAGGCCTTTGAGGAGGACCGTGCATCATGGCTGAAAAATCAGTTCTTGAACATGACTCCCTTTGCAGACCGCAGAAGGTGTTCCTCGTCTGACGGTCAGAGTGCCTTATCAATCAGTAAGTCCTTGGAAAGGTATTTAGACATCAGCATTACACGAATGCACAAATAGCCTTCACAAAATAGTTTAGTATGAATTTGGACAAATAAGTGGAATTAATTCTGGAAGAAACGAAGGAAGAGCTTAAACAAGCTCATTTTAATTTGATTTTAAGGCTTGTTATATTTCAAGATTTGCAATGACAAATGGTTGCTGCATGTTGTATGTTGTATGTATGCTGCATGTGTTGTATGTATGCTGCATGTGTTGTAAAAGTAAACTGCTGTTTAGTGTAAACTGCTGCTAGGTAACAGGTTGCATGCAGCCAAAGGATCTTCATCAACATCAGAGGATCTATTCATCATCTGCATATCTGACTTGATGCTTCATGGCTGAAGTGGATTTAAATATATCTAATTCTAAACGAAAACGCTCCCTGGCCCCAAATTCAAATGACCGTGATAATCTCTATTTCAAAATGATGCTGTTTTGCAGAAAGTGAACCAGAAATAAGGATGTCCACCACAAAAGCTCAACTGACCAAATCATCTACCTATACATCATTCTCCACTCCTAAACCTGCACAAAGCGCAACTGTGCCATCGACAACTGAACTTTACCGGACACTCCGTCTGATACCAGACGGCAGGTATTGTTCCAGCACCACCCTCTGCTATCTGTATTCATGGTGTAATATTTGTAAATACACTGAAAACAATGGGAGTGTTTGCGCAGAGCTGACGATCCGATACTAACTTGGGTTTACAGTGTTAACTATGATCATTTGTACTGTTTACTTAGTTTCTTTTAGCCCTGACCACCAGTATAATGCATACTTTTTTTGCATCGTATTTCAGTTCCACCAGACATTCAAATCGAGCACGTTGGCAGGAGTCCAGCACCATTGATGATGGAGATCCTCGTGTCAAGTCGAAAAACAAAATTCTCTGTGGAGATTTAAGTATCTTCTCTTTGGGCGACAGTGAGAACAGTGCCACTTGAATCTGTCGGTGCCTTTGTCTCCACTACACTCCGCATCAATCCAAGGCTGATGTCCACTTGCACTTATGAACACTTCATTCTCTGCAGCATTAGGTTGCTTTGCTGTAGACATGTGCACATCCTTCACCAAAGCTGATCAAACAAAAAAGCACTTTAATGGCTTTGCCATTTCTTTATATATAAGTATATGAACAAATAAAAACTGACAATGTAGATATATAGCTGTATTCAGTTGAGGGTAATGATTTGAATACTGATTTAAAATGAACTTTTTACTTAGTATGGGTTTATACAAATAAGAATCATTTGGAGTGTATTTATTAACTTCAATTGACAATTGCTGTCTGATGATGTAAGATAACAATAAAGATATTTTTAATTTAATGTTTTTTGTTTTTGTAGAAGAGTGTATGAGTGTGCTAGCTGTGTTTCAGGTGTTGGTTGGTTGTTTGGCCCTTTGTGGGTGATGAGAGAGGAAGTGTGTGTGCAAAGGCAAAATGCCTCAATTACCACTTACGTGATAACGGCAGTGCAGAGGCCCTGCGTCGATAAACTAGGCGAGCAGAATAAAAACAACTCAATTGACACACTGCTTTTTAATTTCTGTCATTATCGGTGAATATTATTAACTGAATAATTTTGGCGGGAATGACGCATTGCTAATACGCGTCCCTCCATAAATGCACTGTTCATACTATTTTTATAATGACATCCTCATATCGTATCATAATTGCGGAAACACAGTCGCGAATCGTTGTTAAACACAATGTAGCCAATCCACATGAGACAGAATAAGTGCAGGGATGTTTACTGAACAACTTCAGTCGCATCACAGTAAAACGGCCATTAACTAACCTCTCCCATTGAAGTTCATCAACGCGCAAGTTGCGCATGCGCATAGCCGGTCCCGCCCTGGTTTACAGAGCGGGATTTAAAACATTAAACGGGAATCAACAGAGAAAGTCAGTTTGTAGTTCTTAACATACCTTTTAAACATACGTTTTTTTACTGACTTTGTTTCTCCGACGACGTAATTCCCCTCTCCTACTACAGCGCCCACTGCAAGTAAGGCGATGACGTCATTCAGAGGCTTTTGGACAGCCAATGGTGACTTTGCTTACTGAAGAGTAGACGACACTGGTCATCGCTGCATTTGTCTCTGCATCAAGCAGAAAATCCCACCGCCCTGCCTCATTGTTTTTCGCAAATATACCCCAAGAATGTCGGGCTCCTCCAATCTTGTAGCCATGAAGAAAGTCGTACAGCAGCTACGCTTCGAGGCGAGCATAAACAGAGTGAAGGTAAGCAGATTGTTGATTTTCATCGCGGATAAAACATCGACCGTTACCCCGGTCGGCTAGCATTGCTAGCGGCTAGTTAGCTACGTTAAGTCAGCAGCTACTCAACAGGCATTACGAGCAGGGCGTTAGTTGGACAGACTCGGAAATAATTAACCGTCGCTTACACACTTTCAAATGAACTGGGGGTCTTTCCTTGCAATTTATAATGTCGGTAGATTACACAATTGTCGTTTGTTTCGTCTTTGTCACTGAATTCCCGTTAATGGCAACTTGTTCCTACCGGTGGAGCAACAAGACCCGAGAAGAGTATTACAGACAGAGCTTAAGTCCAGAGCCGGAAGAGTAAATGACGTTTCTTGTGTCATTTGTGTTGTAAGGTCTCACAGGCAGCTGCAGACCTGCAGCAGTTTTGCATGCAGAACGCCTTGCAGGATCCTCTGCTCACCGGTGTGTCCTCCAGCACCAACCCTTTCAGGCCACAGAAGGTCTGCTCCTTCTTGTGAATCCACCGCATTCATTGGTGAGGATCCCAGATGTTCACACGTTCTCCTGCAGTGTTTGGAATTGCTGCTTACTATTACAAATAGCGTGATTGTTTCAATTACGTTATAAGGAAGAAATGCAGCTAACATTTGGTTACTTGTCTCAAATTTGTTTGAAAGTTCTCAACTGTTGAGATGTGGCAGAATTAACTTAAAAGACTATTCGAATTCAAATTCACATATTTGTAATTTATTTCAGATACAAAATCATTTTTTAATTATAATTACTGCTTACTTAATTACTTAATACTGTTTGGCAGAATCTTGGAATTCAAAAACGTCTGAATCCACTGTCTTTGTTTTCTTTTTTTCTTCTTTACTGCAGGCCTTCATTTTGATGCTACAGGGAAAAGTTGACCTCAACACTGCTCCACATGCCAAGCCATTATACTGCCACGGGATCTCCTGAGTGTCGAACATATTGGAATCATGTCAGGAAGATAACCATCTATTTTCTGCCACAGTAGAAGAAAGGAGACAGTCATATTTTTCATGGCACAGTGTGATTTTTGAGTAAATTATTGTGCCTTTTCTATTGTTCTATTTTAGTCATCACAGTTCTGGACTTTTTTGTATTTAATGAATAAAAACATTCTTTATTACTTTAATGTTTTATTGGTGATTGTTATATCCCCTGCTATTCAACCGTCAAGCAGTATGACACAATCCCTGTTTTACATATCGTTCATAGGAGTTATGTCACCATAGGTATTGTTCGAGGTATTCCTAACAACTCATACTTTGACCACAAGGTAGAAGTATTGATTATTAATCAGGT
>JBBMJM010139978.1:0-11636 GCA_037832705.1 Centriscus cristatus
CACACACACACACACACACACACACACACACACACACACACACACACACACACACACACACACACACACACTAACGAATTGAGTCCTAATGTTGTACATTTTGCTAATTCTGTCATTTTCAGGCTGCATCCCCTTCCTCCCTTGTTCACTTCTCTTCTCGTTTTGTCCATTTTCTAGGTGGTGTTCTTGTAGGCTAGTCCTCTGTCACTGCTGCTTATTCTTCGTCACCATCTTGTTGTTCTCTTTCATTTCCCCCCCCCAACCCCCACCCCAGCCCTCAGAGCAAAACACTGTTTTGTTTAAAAAGCCACAACTCCACAGTAGCAGGAAGGACGAAGTCTTTGGGATGGTGCAGAGACTGAAGATGAGCTAAGTGAGTTCAGTCGACAGTGAACAGCTAATTGAACAGCTACTCAAACATGAGTGACATTCACAGGTAATTCTAGTCCCAGCAGTAGTTGCGCAGTCTGACACAGTTGTCTGTTAAGTACTGACCGGTTTGGGCATCTTTCTCCTTTCTCCACCCGGCCCCTGCTGCTGAGAAAACAGAAAGAAGTCGTCCTCCGTCTTCCTGCCTCTCTCCGGGGCACCAGTGCCTGAAACACAACAACACAACCGTCAAACAAACAAGTCATCACATGATTCTTTAACGCTGTCCTCTCCATTTATCTCACTGGACAGACTGAATCAACGTGCAAGTACGAGATGATTCAGCACCCATGACCTTTCAAAGCTGAGCTTTGACCTTTTGTTGACAGAGATGTTATGGGGACACAGTGCGTTGCTTAAGAAGAACGCTGTCAGCTTTATGAGGTGACTATCAGAGAGCAGTTGGAGGGTGTCCCATATGTGCTAGCGCTTTGTGATGTGAGAGGCTAGAAATAGGACTTCCTGCAGCGTGAGTGCCGAGAAGAAAACCAGGCTGAAAGGAAAGAACTGGGAAGAGAGTGTTTCCGAAATCCCCACGCTTCGATACCACGAGATCCAACAGCGAAACCTCACTTGAAAGCTGTTGCTTCGGTATATTTAAACTGTTCGCCTATATTTTTTCATTAATTAAAAGAAAGCGGTGTCGCTTTTAGAATTGCATGTAGGTCACAGAATTCTTAAAAATGTTCTAAATCTTTCCACTTTTAATCGACTTCTCTTTCAAGCAGAGAAAAAGAGATTTTTAAAAATGCAAATTTTCTAATCACATCTGACTGCATTAAGAATCTACTCTCTTTTACACCAATCTGCAAAGAAATTCACTTTGAAGTGACATAGAATGGGGGGGGGGGCATCAAATCAATGTGCAGCTCAGTCAGACTGCCCACCATCTCTTCAGCTCCCTTCAAGGCTCAATCCTGAAACTACATGAAGCAGGAAAAATGTCCGTGTAACTTATTATTGATTGATTTATTTTTAAGATCAGAAGCCTCACATGTGAGGTTTCTCTTTGTTCTAAAGAGCTGCCAATATGAGTTTGCTTCAGTTAATTAAACATTTCTTATATAGGCCACAAAAGTTAAGAATATTTTGAATCACTCCATCGTTTCCCTCTGCTGTCTTAGCAAAGTGATTCCGGCCTCTATGCAACACTATCCAATTTGCAAATCCCCAAAGATTTTGTATGCACTGCTCCGCTATCATTTGAATAATGGTTAAATACTACGGTACGCGCTAATGTTGGCTTGAAATGCTACGTTCTACTTTCAGTCTGCATTAGTTCTTTGATTCTGGCATCCAGCAGGACAATGATATCAGCTTTGTTCTCCGTGCAGCAACGTGAAAGTGATTGCCATTAACAAAATTAAACAGATTTTAAAGCTCCGAGCCTCATGGGTCACATGATCGACTCGCATGAACAACCTGATCTATACAACAACACCACACAGGTCTGCTCTGTTCGCAGCCTGCTAGCTTTTAATGCTTCGAGCCTGCAGCATGTGTGTGCGTATGTGTACCAGTATGTGTGTGTGAGTGCATGAGAGTTGTCTTCATTCAGTGAAGGCAAGCAGACCAAAAGGGGCAGGGTTCTGTGAATGTGCTGCATTCATAAAGCACCTTTCTACCTGTGCCGGAGCTCAAAAACCCTTTACAGCCTTGTTCCCACACTGCTGGGAGCTGGCAGCAGCACGAGTCACTGCAGTGTTACACAGTTTCTCCACATCAAGTTTGCATCCGACAGGCTCGTCTGCTTTCGGAAGCTTTTCCACATGTTTCAGTTTCTAATCAATGACAAATGTGAGTGAGTTTGTAGTTCTGCTAACATGCTGGGTGAAATCATCACCATGCTTACGAGTTTGCTTGAAGACTTTTCACAACTCATCCTAAACAAGACTCTAACTTCAGTTCCTCTCACTGGTGTTTTGTCAAGTGGCGCCATCCCTGAAATTATGACCCCCTCAGATGTCATTCCCAGTTTTGATGGATTGATTGACTGTAGGAAATGCTGCTCCCTTCCTGGGTCAACACTGATCTACTGAGCAGTTTTGTTTTGTTGGATATTTTGGGTAGTTTGTTGTTGTGTCCATTTATTTTGAAAAACAACAATATCAGATTGTCCATAATTTTATGACCATGGTGCAAACTGGAAACCTCAAGACCTGTACATGCAACCAGTAACACCAGTAATATTACAGACAGTTTGAGACTCGCTCTGGCAGCTGGTGAGGAACTTCAACACATTGACCAGTTTACAAATTAACTTTCTCCAATTGTCTTTCATGTGTTAATTGCAATAATGTTTTGTATGTTTAATACACAAAGCTCTGAGCTACATGATTATGTAGTTTCACAAACATATTTTTAACATAATATTGTTTGTAATATTTACTTTGTATTCCAGCACTGAAAGTAAACCTCATCACTAAAGGTGACCAAACACTCCTTGGAATGGCAAAAATTCAAAGCTGCACTGAGTTTGCATAGCAATACAAGAAGACTCTTCACTTCCTGTTCGTTCAAGAATATTCTTTGCTCTGTTGCCTGCCTTTATTGAGCATCAAACTCGGCTGACAGAAATCTAAAACTGAAGGTGTCTCATGTCCTGATGCAGCAGAGCCTCGTTCTCAAACGAGCTGAAATTTGGTCCCTCTGAGTGGGCGGGTCCACGCGGACCAGGAAGATATGAGCGACCAATGGAATCACGCCTACGCTGTGACGCGACCAATCAGCAGCCGATTGCTCCAGTTTGTGGCAGATTGGACGTCACGTTAATGTTAGCGGATTCAGCGCTGCAATTTACGTCCGGCAGAAACGTGATGCGCCGCGACTGACAACGTGAAAACTTGAAGAAAGCAGTGACATCTGACGTATACGTGTATTAAACACATTCTCCGTACATCACATGCACTGTTCATGCACGTCGGAAACGCTGCTGTTCGACCAGAATGTCTTACAGGGGAAATAAAAAAGAAGCTGCTAACGAAGTTGATCCGTGCAGAGAAAAGCTAGCATAAAGTTGCGAACAGTTGTTTCCGCGGTAAAGCAGCCAGGAGAGACACCCCGGCTCCAAAATGGCTGAGATCCAGGCTCGCGCTCTGGGCTGTATTCCCGCTGGAAATTAAAGACGAGCATCTAATTAGCCTCCGTAAACCTGGTCCCGTTGCGTAACGCCGAAACTGACACCTCAGCCCCAGGGACTCACCCGTCGTCCCGTTCTGAAATGTGCAGGAAACCGCTGACAAACACACGGAGGTGACGGTGGGGAAAGGTAAAGCTGCTGGCCGGGGAAGAAGTTCACGGCGCCGCGGCTCGGTGGCGGAGGAAATAAATCCCCCTTCTCTCCCTCCCTCACTTTGAACGGCTTAAAAAGGAAGACAGGCAGAGTTGGAGACTCACCTAACGGCCACTAAGGATGCGTCCTGCCCCCCCTCCGGCTGCCAGCAGTACTTTATATATCCACAGCCGGTAAAAATAGCAGCTCTCGGCTTCCAGTCCGCTGCACTCGTTACCGGACACGGTGAGCGGTGATCCAGCTCCTCTGCCGCCGCCAACCACCGGAGAAATGCCGCACACACAGACAGTCAATATGGCTGACTGAAGTTACCGTGCTGAGGCGTGGTGAGCCGGGTCCTGCAGATTGCCCCCCCCTCCCCTCCCGTCCTCCCCTCCGCACAGGGGCGCACACCAGCCAGGGGGTCGTCCACTTCGTCACCTTTTCCAGTCATCTCAGATCAGATTATACACAGTAATAAACAGAGAGGCCTGATGAACAGTTGACATGTCGGTGCGATGAGACAGACAGGTAACAGGTGTTGTAGAGACAGAACGCAAATATACGCATGTAGATATGATCTAACAGCCTGCAGGAGTAGATGAGTAGTCAACTGACTGACAGAACAAAAAAAACAACTGTATGAATTTAATATATGACAACACACATGTACTATACATATGTACACATGCACATATTCAATTCCATCATTCATCTAGGTTCAGATATGAAACGGAATTATGTTGATGGTAAGGGGTAAACAAACATTTTTAAAATCTGCAGCCACAACTAACAACTTGGGCCAAAGAACTTGACATCTGTGTTTGGGTTGCATGTCGGGTGTGACTGTCATCTTCTGTTGGTCTTATCAATGGGCTGCACTGGACATTAGAACTGGCTGATCGACTGATTACACCAAAAGACTGCAACAAGTACTGGAATGTGACGCCTGAGTGTACTTTTATTTGTGACAGAACATGTTTTAATACTCAGAACTGTACATGAAACCAGGAACCCTATTTGCACATAAACTCAGTTTGGGTTTCAACTAAATACGGGGAGCACCTCTTAGTATAAGATATTCTAAATATTAAAACAATGTTCTAATCCCCATGAAGGAGGAATGCTTGTATTATACTGTACTAAAATGATTTGTGTACCCATTAAAGTGAGACTGCATTTGTAATAGTAGCAGGAGTTGTTATTTGGTCCCCTGACCTAAGAGAAGCTTCATCTCTGCCTGGAAATGAAGGTGTGTGAAAGAAAACATCTGCTTGTAACAGAGCGTCCATAGTTCAGAGGAAAAATGTGTCATGGTTGAGCCATGAGTCACATTTAGCCTGTCTCAACCTGACACCATGATGACATGACAACACACACATTTTTCCCTGTGCTGGTTCTGTCCATAATGTCCAAGTATGAAACACTGTACATATGGTGTAATACTGTGTGTCTTTAGATTATGGCACGAGTGTGTTGCAGCTAAATTATCATGCAGCAGTAACTATATACATTATGACATTATTATTATTATTATTATTATTATTATTAGTAGTAGTAGTAGTAGTAGTAGTAGTAGTAGTAGTATTTCTGTAATTATATATTACTGTGCACTCATGTATTAACACAACCATGACTTCTGAACAGTCAAGCATTAATGTGGTAATAATACTGAAGGTAACAATGCGGTAACTCTTACTGTGTAGTCCTGTATTCTAGTAAGAACTGATTACTTGCATAATATTGTAACTGAATAATTATATTTCTGAATGAGTTTGTAGGGAAAACATGAAAACAAATCACCTAATAAATATCAGACAGGCAAAGATAATTCCTAGAGTAACTGATTCACTATCACATTTTCATGCATCTGATAAGTATTATTATTAATGTCTAGTTTCAGCCATTCTGAATTAAAGTGATTTTATATTATCTGGATATGACATTGATGGAGTCTGGATAGAATACGACGTTGTCGTGCACAGAATTGTGTTGGGAAACACTGACACCCTGCGGTCATTTTGAGGCATTGCAGCAGGTGAAAGGCTCAAAGGAAACACCCTTTTATCCGTTCTGTGGACAAAAAAAGACATTTCAGGGGTCGTTGGTGTTTCATGGGATGTGGGTACAACACCCAACCTCTTGTGATATAATTGTTTTATTTTCTAAATACTTCCTCTCACCTCTGTTAAGAAAACAGATCATAAACACATAACTTTTTTTTGTTTTCATCGGACTAGAACACTAAGTCCAATCAGTCAGAACAAAATACACAGAAGACACTGACACACCAGAGGAAATTCTCATAAAAATATCACCATAATTTTATAGCAGCTCATTGCAGAAAAAGCCGAAGGGAGAAGAAGATTGCAGCCCACCAAAGAGAAATTCTCTCCACGGCCACAAGGGTGAAGCAAACCCTCATTTTCCGAGGGCCTTGGCAGCCCTCTCCTCAGGTTATGGAAAAATACATCCCCACCAGACCCAATTGATTGAAACTATGACTAAAATAGTGTCATATGAGCAGAAAGAGAGTTAAAAAAAAAAAAAACCACAACACAACACACCACAACAGACAGCTGAGCATTCCTCTTCATTCACTCTATTGATCCTTTCTAAACAAACACAGGACTAATTGTCTTGTTTGATTGGAGAGTCAATATCGTTCACAGATCCCATTAAGTTGTCATTATGATTCTCCTCACTGTCACTTGCAAGTGTTTGCACATGGAGGTTCCATATTGTGCTCTGAGCTAACACTCTGTGACCATAACAGAATCATTTATTTGTACAGTTTGCTAAGTAAAGGGACAGTGTGTGATTTTTAGAACAGCATTATTAAAGAGTAACTAAAGCAATTCTGCACTAAATACACATAATGGCACTGTCTACAGGTGGAAATATCTTGGTACTAATCAATTAGCTGGTTGTTCTATGAAGTGTTAGAAAACTGTGAAAATTGTGTTTCCCAAAACCTAAAATTATACCAACAAATTTCTTCTTTAATTCAATTAACTATCCCTAGACAGGCAAAGAAACAAGCAAATATATACATTTCACAAGTGTCAGTCAGTTGGAAATGTATTCAGCTCAGACTATTAGTCATATAATTGTTGCAGCACAAATGTATGATAAACAGTATAAGACAAAGTGTGTCTTCTGGACTTCTTCTTCTTCTTGTAAATGTCTGTCACGAGAGCTGTGTTTGGGTGTCGAGCAATAGTAACCACGCCAACACAGACAGATCAAGTCAACATTGAGCCTGGCTACGGCTGTGAGGTGACGTGATGTTTTCAGCAGTGCAGAGGAGAAACAGGGAAATCTGCCATCAGTGCTTCTGGATGCCAGATGAAATATTATTCACGTGGAGTAATGTGTTGCTGATAATAATGAGACTTTAATTCCCGGCATAACAACAGCAGTAAAACAGGGTCAGAACTGAAATGTGTGTGCATTGTGGTGTCTGGTTTTCAGTGTTTCATGGTCAGCATGTTGTGAATGAGTTACAGGAAATATTGAAGGTGACATATGCTATTCCTTGACGTCTATGTTTTGAGCTCAGGGAAGTCACGACTTCTCTGCCTTTGCAGTTAACTCAGAAGGGAATGAATTTTTTTGAAATTCACTCCAAATCATTGAGCAATACTCCTGGTCCTACTGAAAAACAAATTCCTCCCTCACTAGAAAGTTTTTCCCATTTGTATTGCAGTATGTCATTTACCTAGCACCACTGTGACACACTTTGCAACAATGTAACAATGTAACAAATGAAACCAAACCAAATCTAATTATACTTTTACCAGGGGTATACATGATGATGATGCTTTATTTCATTGTACTACATTGCATACAAAGAACGAATAGAGAGGGTGGTGAGGTTATCTTCTATTAAATTGTTCAGCATCCTCTCTGGTCCCCTGTGAATGTTGGTCAAAATCCAGCAGGTAATGCTTGAGCGATCGTGCTGAAAGAGTTTGAAAACTCATGAAGCTTTTGTGAATATATATTCTCACAGAGCGAAAACACATAGTAAACATATCAATTCAGCATCTTTGTTGACATTTTTGCTGCCTAAAAGACGTCCAGAAGTGGTTTTAGTCATTCATTGTGGGTTTCTGCCATCAGTGATTCTTCACACTCAAGATTTCCAAGTATTAAATCTGCCTTGATGTTTTGTGCACTCACCAATGTACCGGTAACTGAAGTCAATAAACGCTGTAAATAAGGTTCTGCCCAATAAAACCTGTGTCTGGGTTGTTTGTGTGTATTGTGTCTCCATAAAAGGTATCGTACGATTATTTTCAGCAAGTTCTTTCTCCGTCACATGCTGCACATCATTCACTGTGACATGTGGCACGTGTCACCCGCAGGCCGGGACGTGCAGTTGTTTCCATGGCTTTATATGGCGGAATCATGACATCAAACAACGCAGGCCGAGAACAGGGAGGTGAAGGAAGGAGGGGAGCAGAGAGAAAGAAGACTGCATTTCAAATGAGAGCAGAATCAGATTCAAAGTCACAAGAAGCAGATGAAGAGAAGAAAACTGTTTAACAGTCAAGCGGGAGTAAACAGCGAAGGAAAAGCAGTCAACATTCTGATGTGTATCCCAGGCATGTCCTGCTCCATCACAATTAAACCTCATTCTGGGACAGAATTCCATTGTACAGTTCAAGTCTGATGAAGACTTACTAGGAACTTGGAAGGTGATGCCATTGCTTAAATGTAGTGAGGAGATCTGTAATGAAATGAATAATATTATTCACTGCACCAATATAAAAACACTTCCCCAGTGTGTTGTTCTCTATTGATGTTACTAAGGTTATCTGTCACAACGTCACCATCTTCTCTCCCTCATCTTCCTGCTGCTTTTACCAACTTTGGTAGTGTAATGATAACATCTTCCTGCCTGGTAATCTTCAGTCAGAAACAGGAACAGAACCTCGTTGTCTTTCACTGGAAGTTAGGTCCCCTCGAGGCAGCAGTGAGTCACTCTACCAATGAGCTGCATCTGCAGCAGAGTGCAAACATTGCATGGGTCATGTCGAAGTCAACTTTCATTTCGGTATTTGTCAAAATTATTGGAATTGAAACGTGTGTGTTTGTGTGTGTGTGTAAGAACCAGGTAAAGTTGTTTCATTCCTTAACAGTCCACTGAAGCCTCGTCCACCCCCACTTTCTAGAATTCTAGAAATGTTTTCCTCAGATTGAAATCTGTATAAACTACACACGCACACACACACACACACACGCACGCACGCACGCACACACACACACACACACACACACACACACACACACTGCGTATCTGAATCGCAACCCATTGAATAAACTGGTGAGTGACAGCTGGTGGCGGTGAGCCAATAGGAAAGCAGAAACTGGGTCATTGTGGGGGAACCTGCTCAAATCAGTGATGTCTGAATGTTTATTCTGTTTTTCTGATTGTTCAGTTAGTCAGATACAATCAGAGTTAAGCCAAAGCCTCTCAAAGCCACTTACAATGATTACATTAATCAGATTGGAGGGGTTTTAAAGAACAAATCCCATGGACGGATTTATGAACTGACTGAAAAATAATTCACCTGAATGTGGCAGAAATGTCTGTGAGATGTGAATATAATAAATGTTGTTGAAATGGTGTGCTGCCTCAATGAAAAACAATATGATTAAATAAGTTAAATGTACTCAAGTTCGAGCATTAAAACGTTTGCTGTGTTTGTATTAGTTATTATATGTTGTTTGCTGGCTGAGCAAAAACCAGATAGTGCTGCACAATGTATTTCTGCTGCATGGCCGGCCATTTGTCAGTAAGTAAAACATGTAGATAGTTCTCAAACACTCTCCTTTTGCCAAAGATATTACATACTAGTCCTAGCTGAAGTTCAGAGCCCAACACAAGGGCTTTGAGGGCTAGCCTGAGCTCACCACTAGCACCCCATAGTGCTTTTAATGTGACATCTCATTTGGTCCCGTTGTTTGTAAAAAGTGGGGGGTCGGCTGACTGTAGAAGTCACGAACACTCATGACTTTCCAAGCAAGAAAGTGGGAAGTGACAGCGTTTGTTTCACTCACTCTTACTCTTCCTTAATGGATCCACGCGCATATGATGCTGTCCAATGAAGCGACTCGCTGACCTTGGTGAATGTCAGTGCTCTGAATAAATCTTCAGTTCCTCTTGAAGCTGCTTCAGCCCCAAGTGTTGACACAATGCCCTCATCCTCACGCTGGTTGTCCCGGTTGAGGTGCTTTCATTATGTAACTTGTATGTTGGGGCATGTGTGTGCAGGTTTGGTAATGAGGCTAAACAGCTGTATTCTTTGCAGTATAAATCACACAGTGACTGAAAATGACACTGACCTCTGTTATCTCGTTTCTGTTGCTCGAAACAGGAAGCTGATGCTGAAAGACCTTTAATCAGCGAATGACCAAATCCAACCTCCATGAAAACACTGACCAGTCACCAATATGACTTACACAGGTTGTTGCTTGCTTATCACAGTGGGTGTGTGGGTGAGGACTGGGGGATTATGGGCTTTGAAGTCATGTTCAGTGATTCTTCAGTTCATAGGTCATATGAGGACTCCACTAAAACTGGCAGTTATTGCTTTTCTGCTTTTACCTCTATCTGTCGTAATGTAGAATTATTAATACCATTAACTGGGCATATGGTGACAGTCTGCTATTGTCTGCTGTGAGCTGCTAAAAATGCCTTTGATTCCTGACGTTTTAAATCTCGAGATTGGTTGCACACACACACACGTCACAACGTGTTGCACGTCACCAGCTTGTAAGTTGTCATGGGAGAAACATTCAGGATCAGGTTCAGGATTTCTTCATGGAAGGACTTCCCACTAAGTAACCCAGGCACACGTGCTACGATGTAAAAATAACCGGTCTTTGATGGGGGACACAGGTGAGTGCCTGAGTGGTGATAACAAAGACATAGATGAAAGTTCAAAGTCTAAACTGCCACTTCTGATGCCAGAAAAGGTCGACTCATGCGGCCTCCCACCCGCCATCCCTGGTTCTGACATGAAAGGGGGACAAATAGAAAAGCACATAAACCAGTATGTGGAGACTCTGCAGGGGACGTCATCCGGGGGCTTCCCCCTGGGAGGAAGCGTGGCTGCATCTCTGTGCATGTATATTATTCTGGGAATTACTGATGTTGTCAGAGATCTAATGTGTTTCCTGTCGATGGCAGGTTCATGTGGGCAGAGAGGATGCACCGTTCAAAGAGGAGCATCACTAATAGATGTGACTGGTTAGCATACTGAGCAGCTGAGAGAGAAACACGTGACGTCACACATGGCATCATGTCCACCATCAACGTTAAAATGAAAGGCCTCTTATCTCGGAAAGAGAGAGAGAGAAAAAAAAGAACAGCCTGGGTGGGGCTGGGTGACAGTGCTAACTCAAAAATTGTTGCCCCTTCTGCTAAGTTATCAGTTGGAGAACAATAACATGAGGGACATTATCCTGTGATAGTCGGCATGTAGAGTCTAAATCAGCATCAGTCTACTGATCCCAGCTTTTTCTATATTAATATTCTTCATTAATATTAAACACGGTAGCTGCTGGATGTGTGTCAGCAAATGTGGGAATACGACCAGGGTTCCTATCAAGGGAGTTTACATGTTTGTCAGAGTGGGTTAGTAGTAAAATGTAGGGAGGGATTCAAAACTAATACTGAACCAGATTCTATCAGCTGTGACCTCATTGCCTGGAGAGGTGTGACATGGCTGAGGAATTTTGGAGAAAAAAAAGAAAAAAGAAAAAGCCTTATCTTATGAAAACAAACTTTGTTTTTCTGTTGCAAAATGTGTGAATGTGAACATGTGTCCTGCACCTGAAAGAAAAAAAACCCTTCCCTGATCCTACAACTTCACTCTGAAGGGTGTGTTTTCAGCTTGTACTTCATTATTCTGTCCAGGATACA
>JBBMJM010139988.1:0-11634 GCA_037832705.1 Centriscus cristatus
TACATATTCTCATGCAGATATACAAACAATATAAACTAAGCCTATTTTGCCTTGGGTGAGGGGAGGGGGTGTGTGTGTAAAGGCAATGATGTTCAGTTTCCAACAGGAACTTCTTCTTCTGCGTTGGCTACATCCTCTTGTTATCGCTCATTGAAAGGATATTCCCAGTAGCTGTCAAAGCATTTGAGTTGGGGGACATATGATTGACTTCAGACATCTTTTTTTTTTTTAAACAAATGAATATGTGAATGTATTCTTAAGAAGTGTGCCAAAGGGAATCTCTGAAGTGAATAAAAAAAATACCCAAGGGTGTACAGAACAAAACCCAGCACATGCATAGAGTACTGCTGAGATATGGAATATAAATGATGCTTGCTGCAGGAGATGCCAACGCCAGCATGTTTACATGAAACAAGGAGACCTCAGGGACAAATCAGCAGAAGATCGCAAAATGGACAAAGCAGCTTGTTAGATTATACCAGAGATTTGTAGAACGTGACTGCAGCAGCCGGAATGACCAACTCAACACTCTGCTGAAGTCTGAGGTTCTCAGCCATCCAGGTCATGGTGTCATGCTGGGTTCCTTTTCTAGACAACTGGGCGTGTAGTTCACCACTCATCCAGGAGGCTTCAGTCAGTTCAGACTTGAACTGGGAACCCCCCACCAGCTTCCTGCTCTGTTACTACTGTTACTCTGTTACTACTCTGTCTGATGTATGATGTGTGGAGGGTCCGAGCTGCAAGGATATCAGCAGTCATGGATTTTCCGAAAACAAGCTGGGACCCTGCTTTAAGGGTTCCACTATTCCACCTTTTTTTTTTTCTTCTTCTTCTTCACTGTTTATTTTTAACCTCCGTGGGTTATGACATGACGGTGGACTGAAGTGGAAAAAGACAACTTTGAGCAATTTGTTTTTCTACAAGTTTTTGTCAAATTTCTAACCTCTGTGGGTTATGATGGTGAACTGAAATAGAAAAAGACAAATTTGAGTACATTTGTTTTTCTTCACTCCCCCCCCCCCCCCCTTTTTTTTTCTGGCTTTTTTTTCTGTCAAATTTCTAACCCCCGCTGGTGTCGACGGCCACCTGAAGTAGAACAAAAATTTGCGACAATTTTTTTTCATGGTGCATTAGTGTTTGTCCGTTTTTAATTCCTGTTTCCTCATATTTGACGCCTCTAGCTTTACTTAGGCTTCCTTACAACTTCGTCCCTTCACTTTCCCCCACTCATTAATTATATGGAATATGCAAATGGCCTATCCTCAAGCAAGCCTGGGGGAGTCCTCATGCCAACAGTAGGGTGATAAATTCTCATTAAGGTATTCCTTCCATGAAAGAAATTGGAGTCAGAATATTTCAAGCCCAAGTGGATTTGAAGGGATCATGTTGTGGCAAAAGATAGGCTCTAATGCTCTAATCAAGTCCTCAAATGACCCCCATTCACCCCTCCACTGGCTACGTCCGTAGTGTCGATGATGAAGTCAGCCACGGGAAGTGGTGACCCTGCACCGCAGTGTTCAGCCTCTCCTCCCTCTGACAGGCACATATTTCACCAGACTCATTCTCCGGCTTCCACTTTCGCTGTTTCCTGCGCTGTCAGGAGGACAAGTCCCATCATCAGATCAGTGATTTCACAGGCTGGTGGCAGCACCACTCCCTCACCGGCACTGACTAACATGGCCCCGTTCCAGACAGCTGGATGACCTCTCCTCAGTCGCTGGCTGGATGCGGAGTCCTCTCATCAGGCACATGTAGAAATGATCGAGGGTGGAACATTTTGGCTGCGTGATTCCAAAAGCTTTTGGGAGCAGCTGATTTGTAAAAGTGGCTAATGATGTTTAGCGAGCGTGAACACTGCAGACAGTGCGCCTACTTAGTCAAGTGGGGGGAAAAAAATGGTTGGACAGACGCATGTTGGGACCATGTGTGTTTGTGTGTTACATAAATGTATGCCTGTGTGAGCACACATCTGTACACCTTTGTCTAGACAGTAATCTGTGCGTGTGTGGCGAGTGTGCGCACATGTGTGTGTTTATTTAAGTGCATGAAAGGGCACTCTGTCCCATTTCTCTTGAGAATCGAAACAAAAAGGCTCTGTGCTCTGCCAGCGTTAGGTCAGACGTCACCCATTATATGAACCCCACCTCCTTCCTTCTGCCACTGCGTTCTCGGGCTAGAAAACACATTTTAGAGACTATTGCTGCTTATCTAACATGATCTTAAAAACTCCTTAATATCTCAAGTCTTTTGTCACAAATGTTTTCCCAATTCCCAAAAAAAAAAAAAAAAAGGAACTGTGATGTACAATAACTTCACCAGCTGGACAGTGACAGTTCCCCTTGTGTGTGTGTGTGTATGTGTGTTTTTGTGCGCATGAAAATGTCCACATGTTAATTTGTGGCAGTGTTTTTTGCAAATATCACCCAAAGGACCCCATATTGATGTACATATGTATGAATGAATGAATTCAAATGTAAATGTCTTTTCCCCCGTCCTCTATGCTCTGACAGGACAGAAAACAAAATCAAGCATATGTGTTCTACCTGAAGACAGATGTTCTCACTGTCACCGGTCAATTAGTGTTTGTTGCTGACTGCTGGTAGGTGCCCTGGGTATCACCGCGTTTATTCATGACTCCTCTGTTACCCTCTCAAGATTCTGAGACAGAGACCAAATAATGTGGGGGCCTAGACATGAGTTTACAGTTATTAAGGTCGGGATGGTCGCAGCAGCCCGAAATACCCTGAGGTTATGGAAAAGTCCATCTGCACCAGACTTTAAAAAATGGATTGAAACTATGAGAGAAATAGCTTATGAGCAGATGTTAGCAGGAATTAGCAAAGACGGAGGGGATTTCTTGAATAAAAGTTTGTGAAAGCAACACAATATAAGTGGACGCAGTGGTATACCTACTACCTGACTAAATATGTGCTATGTATGTTGGGTTTTAAGGTAAAGGTCATCAGGGATCCACTGAGACCCTGTGTGACTGTGACTGAGCTGTCTTGATGTGTAAAATAAAAAAGAAAATAAAAAACTAAAAACCAAAAGGTAGTAAGGAAGGAAAACGGTCTAATTTCTGCTGACATGAAGCCCAGATCAGAACCGGGGTTGCAAAGCGAACGCAGTCGTCATCTCTGTTGTGCACCTTGTGTAGAATTTACAGCTCGAAGACTGGGAGGAAGGCTAGAGGGTTTGGTTGTGTCCCAGTGTCTGTGTGACAACAGCGTCACCTGGAGGCAGATACTGCACCTGCAGCACCATGGGCTTTGTGTAATGTATCGGAAAACATTTTAATTCTCATTTGAATGATTGAGTACAATGCCTCAATTTAATGGGACAAACAAAACAACAAACAAATGGACTCTGTGTAATGTAACCTCCTGGAGTGACTGGAGCGATTGAACTCAAAGCAGCTCGTCTCCGTATCAGTTTTACAAGTTTTACAGCCTAAATCCATAGTCGCACTCAATTTGCATGAATGATTTTTAGTCAGAATTAGATGTGATATTGTGCACATGATAAATATATAAAAATATCCATCTGTGAATACAAAGTCATGGATTCTCTTGGCCAAAGGGAAAAAAAACCAAACAAAGGCGCTTGTTATTCGTTATTTTCTTGGGTAGGGGTGAGTGGGCTCTGATCTGCCATCTCCCATCCACTGCCCTTGAAGCGGTGGAGCTGCCAGACAACCAACAGGTTCCATGGAGCAGGTCGGAGCAGCAGATCCAAATGGGATGCAGATTGGAGCTGTGAGACAGCGGTTGATGGTGTTTGTCATGATGGGAGGGTGTTAAAGGTCAACATGAAATTGAAAGTACTACTATATATGGCTGTTATCTGTGAAGGATGAATGAAGGTAATCTGTCCTTGTAGAAGCTTTTCATTTCCAAACGAAAACCATTAGTGCCACCCTGTGGTCAAACAGTCACATTGCAAGACAATGTATTTTACATTTGACAGGATTTTTTTTAAATATTCCCTGTATTATCCGAAGTCCAACTGCTCCTTATAAAATAATTTTAAAAAAGGAAATAAGGAATTCAATGTCTTGAGGTCAGAAACCTTGAGACATTGCAGACAGTTTATTTCCTTTTACAATCACTAACAACCTGCATACAAATACGAGGGCATCAGTAATTTATAACACAGTTGCAAATTTAATTAGGTTTGCCTTTTCAGTTTGACATGCAGCAGAATATTAATAATAATAACAACAAATACTGAAACAGCCTGAGACCACTCTAACAAAACCCACAGACAAATTGTTGTAAACACGAAGATGATGTCATTAAGTCACAGTTCTCCTAAAGTACACTTTCAAAACTAATAACTCAAATCAAATATATGAAATTATATAAAACATGGAATAATTTGTACGTCAGCAAGGCCAAAACCAGCGTCTGCCAGAAAGTTTGCAATAAGATGAACATGTCTGGAGTGGTGATCTTTATCCGAAACATTCCTAGATTTAAAGTTTAAAATAATAACTCTGTTGCTCCATCTTTGGCATAACTGTCCTTTCATTGATGCGTCTGTCTTCCAGAAGCTACATTTGGTTGTCAGTGTATTGCGGACTGGAGTACTGATCTTGCATGGCTCCAGCCGCCGCCCCCATGGCCGCCTGCTGGGCCGCTGCCTGCACGTGCGGGTTCTTCCAGGCTCCTGTGGTCCACTCCTCCTGGGCTTTAGACATGCTGCCTCCACTTCCACGGTAGAAATTATGGATCTGCATGCAAGGCCGGATCACAAGTTATCAGCAGGGCTTCGTGGCTGGAAGTAAGTGGCGTCCCTATTAGGAACCCTGTGTGATTGTGCTGTATTTCTTTTCAAGATTACTTGGGGCATTACGGTAAAAGACCCAGTGATGATGTTTTATTCATGTGAGGAAAACTTAATCCATCCTACATTCTGGACTTAAAAGCCCATTAGCTTCCTCATCAGAATGGATCGTTCGTACCACTGGGCCGCAAAGATTTTAGACCGAACCGTAGAAAATTGTGTCGTATTGAAAATGTTGGCATGCAGAGGACTCTTACCTTTGTGAGGGCGATGAAGGACAACGAGGCCACCGCAGTGAACATAACAGTTGGGATCAACATGATCAGCGCTATCAAGATATTGTAACTGAAGAAGGAGATGGTGGCCAACCAACCGCTGGAATAACAAATGACAATTGTCTCATTAAAATCGATGACTCGTCCATTACAGGACAATCAGTTAGAGCTTATGAGGCATGAATTAGTCACATGACACACAACCGAACATCTGGATGATCGATGGAAATCATGAGGTGGAATAAAACGGCTCCAGATTTCAGTTGAAAAGTTGTTTGTGGTCCCGATGTCTGCGCCGGGACACACACGGTGACATTTATAAATGTTACAGACGCTGTCATAACGTTAATTCCTGGTCGTCAGCCTGAGTCGGGGTCTTTAACGGCCTCTCAAACTCTAATAACAGGACAATCATAAAAATTCTACGAGGGTGAGTTCTGCTGCTCCATCACTGTCGTGTTAATGAGAGCGGCCGACTCGGCTCAGGTTCCAGTAGACGTCAACCTCTCAGTGAGTCAGACACGTATGTATTTTAAAAATGACGAATTGTACAAGACGACTCTGCGTCTCATTGCACAGTTGGATTCTTTCATAAAAAACTTCCTGAACGCTATTTCCTTTTATACGTTTATTAAATTACTCTTTGGGGATCTTAACATTGGGGCTAAAACTCCTGGCCCATAATTTGACTATAACTGAAACAAGAACCATTAAGAGATAATTGAAACGGAATTACTTTTGCTGGAAAGTGAAAGGAAATGAAATTGAATCAAACTCTCATCATGAAATATTCTTCAGCATTGTGGGTGAACGACTCTCACCAAACTCCCCATCCTGGGATGCCGATGCTTTGAATGATGCTGATACCGACTTGAGCCATGAACACAAAGAAGAACATCATAAAGTTGAAGGAGCTGTCACTCCTGAAGAAAAAAAAAACAAAAAAACAGTCACACAAGGAACATTGACACTCAACCAAGGAAATCTGAGCTCCGTCCGTTTGGATTTAACACCCAATAATTCTGTGAGAGACGACTGGATCGCCCGGGTCACACTGTGACAGTCAGCACTCACTTTAACGCTTTGTAAATGGGCCTGAACCAACAGACGTAGGAGCAGGGGGTGAACATGAGGAGCCAGATGATGGACAGTCCAAAGTTGGTCACACCGCCGCCTCCAAACATCCACGCAAAGCAGCCGACGAGATTCACGGCGAGCGTCGCACTGTTTACTGCAATGAAGGAAAGAGATATTTCAGCACTGAGCACAAACGAGCATCGGTCAGCATCTGTCACACACACACATGCAAGAGCAGAACAAGTCAACTTGAAACCAAACCAACATGACGTGAACACAGTTGAAAGACGACAGTGACAGTTAAGAACAGAACAGAAGAATGTAGCGACCTCCGAATGGTCTCACCACGGGAAATGGGAGAATACATTTCTGGCAAAAGGTAAAAACAAAAAGAAAGTTTGCAAACAGAATAATGAAGTACTCGCAAAGCAAAGAGCATGCAGAACAACGACTGTGGAGAGACAAAGAGCAGCCGACAGCACACAGAGTCTTTGAATACCTGCTCATGTTACGTTACTACAAAAAGGAGAGACCCCGTGGACAGACAAGGGGTTCACTGCAAGGAAAGACACACACACATGAATAATAGAAGCATGTCTCTTCTATCAGCCTTCATTACTTCAATCTGCAGGTTGTGTCTGTGTGTACTCGAGAACACGTTAACACATTCTATCCCTGGATGGGAGAAGAAATGTAGGTTTAGCAAGAAATCCTCTTATTTTGAAGTTGCATGAGTACTAGTGTCAGTATAAACACTTACAGGACGTTCTCGAAGGTTAAAGTGCGGAGGTGCTGCCGCAGCTCTTCTTCCCATCTCCTCCCTGCGCTCGACTCGCGGCAGGGACCCCAACCCCCCCCAGGATCACTCTCCTCATTGCGCTGCTGTTTTACGGTGCAGTAAACTTTGATGAAAGTGCTCCCGGCCAAAATTGTCGAGCACAGTTCCACCGGTAAGTGCTGTGCTAAAAGGATGGCCGTCTGGTCAGTGCTGTGCCTCGTTAGGAAATAATCAGTCAGGATATCACAGACCAAGAAGGCCCTTGTAAACTATTTCCCCTGTGTTGTACAGTTGATATCATGAGAGGGAAATCAGGATGACGTTTTTTATTGGTTTCTTTTAAGGGCACCTGGGATTCTACTGCAGAGTGAATCCGGTTCCAAACTGTGGGAGTGTTCTGGGATTAATATGATTAATTGATATTACGCATTTCTGAGTTGCAAAAAAACAAAAAAAAAAATAAAATCACAGTGACTCACATATCCACAGGTGGTACATTTTCTTGCACATGCTCTTGTGCTGGTCAGGGATTTCATCGAAGTCCTGGTAAAAGCACGGCTTCAGTGGAATGAATCCAGGCAGCGGGGGGAAGTTATTCTCTGCAGGAAGTGATTGTTATTGTGACATTCGATGTGACAGGCTGTGTATTGATGGCCTCCTGATGCAGGAAATCTTTCCTCTTTCCTCCTGCAGCTCATCAACACCATTATACTTATGTTAAGTAAATACTATATGCATGTGAACATTCATTAACTAGACATGAAAACAGAATTTCCATTGATTTATAATAATAATAATAACAATAATAAAGTATACATGTGGAAAAAGTCAGGTTGAAAGTCAGGTTTACAATTTGGAAGTATTTCATCCCTATGACGGGTTGGGACTAGTGGTACCATCCTTCACAAATGCCATTGTGTATTTCTCAGACAGGAGCTTTGCTCTTTGTCACACTGACAGACACGATGACACTGACCCGCCATGTGGATGAACTCGGTCGCTCAGATTCGGTGCCGGTTCAGTGATGAGAGTCTGAAACACAGGAAGCACAACAGGTCAGACGTTTGCATTGGGTTTTCTTCCAGCAAACGGTGTAAGAGCCTCCAACTGCGGATGAACCTGGCGTTAAGACGCTCTGCGGGGGGATTTAATGTGTGAGCCCTGTAGGCGAGTCTCCAAGGTTGCTGACAACATCTCCACCCCACAGGTGTGGGGGAACCCCGCAGGAAGAGGGCGCCACACCCCGGGAGGAGCTGCAGGTGAGCCGGCTGCAGCCAGGCCGGGGCTCTGCGGCCTCCCCGGGGGGAAGCAGCCGCTGTCAGCGTCCATGAGTGAGCGAGGTTGACATGGAGCTGGAATTACGGCTTGGCTGGGAACATAATCTGCTTACCTCCGTCAGAGAGCAGCTGCTGTGTCTGCGCAGCCCCCGGGGACTCTGCTGGGCGGCTGCTGCTCCTCTGGTGCTGGTGGATCGCCGGTGGACGTCTGAAAACAACCAAACCGGTGCTTTTATACGACGTGTCCTCGGCACCTCGAGCGCAGCGATGGCGCCTGAGCAGTCCGGACATCGACCAATCAGCGGCCGTCACCTTGCTGTCGCTTCCATTGGCACCAATCGACAACGCGCTCTTAATCCCTGACGTCGTGATGCGGACCAATCAGCGCTCAGCTCTCTGTCCATGGTGCTGACCGGACTCACCTCCACGGACTCACGGAGGGAAATGTCACCACGAGCCAGCAGGAAACCGAGATTTTCAACAAAACTGTGCGGAAGTTTCCTCCTTGCAGGGGTGACTGATGAACTGAATCCAAACAAAAATATATTTTGTTTCCGTTTCCGAGTTTTTCCTCACTTCATCAGGACGTTTTTGTGAAACAGGCCTCGTGTTGTTGAAAACGCTACATGTTAAATCAAGATAACGAGTGTTCAAAACCGACTGAAACGTAACAAACGTGAAAAGTTTTCAGTGTATTTTACTACCAGTGTGTCAGTAACCCTGTTTCAGGATAAACAATAAATCGTTTTCACTACACTAATGTCAATTCTGTTTTCTGCCTTCTGAAACAGATTAGCCCTAATGACACAGACATCACAAAATATTCATGTAATATCCGTCCTATGACTCAGAAATACCACGTTCTTCTTTGCAGGTACAATATCCAAGGTCTTAAACTGATCATTTATTTATTTCCTCGTTTTATTTCCTATCCACCTTCAACTGTCAGTTCAGTGTTGATTCACCATAACAGCTTTCACGTGTACAGAAAGAAACATTTGCATAGCTAGCTTGGAATGGATTATTCAGTTATCTAAACTAAGTAAAGAAAGAAAGACAAGAAAAGAAGTAAAGAAGAGAAGAAAACAACTTTTAACTCAAATAACAGCTCAACTGCTGCCCAGTCACAGCCACGAGGCAGAATGAAAAAAAGTAAATTACGCACAGCAACAGCAACAGCAACAGCAACAACAAGTAAACCTGCTGAAAACCTGTTTAAAATAGTTGAAATTTTTTTAGCTCTAATTTTTAGTACACATCCATATATTGTGTGAACGCTCATAAGACACATTAATGTCAGTTTTAACTCAATATTCTTCCAAAAAGTGAAGTGCTTTATTGTAAGTGCTATAGAAGTGTGTGTGTGTGTGTGTGTGTGTGCGTGTGTGTGTGTGTGTGTGTGTGTGTGTGTGTTGACTGCAGTTCTCCACCAGGGGCTGCTGTATCACTGCAGAGAGTGAACACAAATGCAAACATGTTTCACGTACTTAAAGTCTATGTGGGAGGAGTTTTCGTTAAAAACTGCATTCATTTTTGGTGATTTTGTTGTTGTTGTTTTGTTTTAATAATTTTTACTTTGCAGCCCAGAGAAAACCTGGGTTAAAAACCTAAAACTGCTCTAGGCCGGTGTTATGTTTGGTACACATGTCCACCATTGTACAGACAATTCACTTTTTCCTACATGAAGTTGTCAGGTTTTTTTTTTTAGCATCTGCTTCAATAGATAATTCGATCAATAATATCAGTGAAATTAATAGTAACTGCATGTTGCTCATTTGCAGGCAGAAGCACAGGAGGAGGTTCAGAACTTCTGTCTCATAAACACTTTCCACTTTACAAATACGTGCGCCTGGTTTGCGATCGACAGCGCTGTGGCTGAAAAACCTACAAGTCCGTACAAGTGGTTTAACATACAGATCTTTATTGCCACTGTGCAGCGAACGCTGAGCAAACTAAGCGTCCATGATACATTTAGTGTGTTTGTTCTCACATGCTCTCAACCAAAAGGTAAGTGCATCTCTGTCTGTTAAAAACTATGAGACCGGAATGCAGCTGTCAGTGCGTCACTACAGACGAAAATGTCAATGTAATCACAACCCTTGCTCTGTGCAGTCAGTGGGGTCGGTCACAGTGTGTGTTCCTTACAAAGACCCACATGCAGTGTGTGAACATGAGAAAGGACGAGAGTCAACACCTGGTCAGGTCTCCTTTTGTTGAGGACTTTGGCTCATAAATTATCACCTGTCGAATCGGAACGGTCGAACAAGCTGTCACTTTCCTTTCCCTTTCCCTCACTGTTCTTGTCTCCTCCATTAATATTTCACAGGAGACGCTGAAGTCTTGACGAGCCTCTGACAGGTTGTTTTGAGACAATCATGTAATGGACCTAAAACCCCCCAAATAGGCGGAGGAACGGTTGGTTTTAAGTGCTTCCTCTTGTTTCTTTGTCGTCGTCTGACTCTATCTCCCTGTCTCTCATCCTTGCCACGCTCATCTCTATGGCACACGAGCCTCCATTGACGGGACGACGAAGACAATGTCTTTTCTTAGCGACTGACAGCCTTCATCTGAGATTCCAAATCAGAATCTTTTTGTGAGCTAATTAGGACAAGGGCTGCCTCTTTGTTGGAGTAATGGTCCAGAGCCTCCTGCCCACCTACTCCCTCCCACCCCGGCTCACGAACACCGCTTCACTCTGCATTGATTAAAAGCGGAAGGTCAGATTTCCCCCCACGAGCTTTGCCAACACTGCGTTGAGGCTGCAAAATGAGTCTTTTCTGGCCGCACTCTGCTACAAACGTGCCATCATTCTGGAAGGGAAGTAGAGCAGTAGTATCAAATGAGATAATAAGTGAATGCAAGGAGGGAGGATGAAGTAAATAAGGAAGAGCAGCTACATGGGTTTGTTTGAATTAGTTATTAGTTATTCCCATTGGCAGTGTAATATCGTCTTCGTCTGTGCTGTGTAGCATGCAGGTTGGTACAGTTACCTCACAGCACAGATTCTTTGTCATCATGCATGAGTCTGTAGGTTTCCTCCAGGTACTCTGTATTCCTCACATGTTGGATTGACAGTAGACAAATGGTTGTGAATGGTTGTCCCGGTGACCAATGCTCCCTGCTTTTCAGAGACTGTCCATCTCCCTCCAAGGACAAACAGTATCAAGGATGCATGAATCAATGGTATGTGTGATTTATTACCTCTGCCAAGGAGATTATGTTTTTGTGTTTGTTTGTCTGTCTGTTGGCGAGTTTAATGAAATTTTCAGGAACTGCTGATAACAGGACAAGAAACAGATGATTACATGTTGGTAGTGTTTAGGAATCATTCGGATGCAGCATTTCTTGAAGGGTTTGTTATCACTGCGAGATAGGAACATTCTCAGCCTGTGTACATGACTCCACAGTAAATGGTCAGAGTGTTTGACATAAAATTCATGAT
>JBBMJM010140006.1:0-11633 GCA_037832705.1 Centriscus cristatus
ATGGTGAAATAATCTGATTTAGATTTAATCCCAATTCATCTAAAAAAAAAAAAAGTATTCTGTTGACCACAACGTAGTTTTAGTAGCAGACCGTACATGCACGACCTGTGCACCCTCAAACAGCCAGTAAAAAGTTGGATTTAAAAAAAACAAACAATGAAATTACCAAGAAAACAAAACTGACCAAAAGCTGGAAAATGCCTCCGGTCCAACATTCATTTGGCCCCAGGAAAACTGGATGGTCAATTGCAATATTGACAGATGACAGCTAAGCCCCCACCCCCCCACCCCCCAAAAAACCCTGACCAACCCCCACCTTCCAATCGATATGCAAACTAACATTCATTCCAGAGGTACTAACCGCTCTGCCTCGTCGCATAGTCGAGATATAACAGACAGGAAGGACACTAAATGGTAAGGCAGCATACCAGTACGCAGTATGCAAAACCAAAATGAGGTATACTGCCCGCAGCAGATGAAATCTATCACAGAAAAAAACAAAACAAAACACAGACTCTATGAAAACTTGTAAGACAATCAGCCTGTCGTTTGGCGTTGCCCACTACAATCTCAAACGTCTCAAAAACAGCAGTGATTCTTACATTACGAACGCATCCTGAGTGCAATAATACAGCAGTATTCCTGAGTGTTACACCGAATGAAAAACAACAAAAGAAAACTTCAGCATGAGATTTCTCGTTTAACCTGAGGTAGTTCCAAAAGAAGCGTGAGGTGGAAGGGGGATGTTATACCCGTCCTCCTTTTCCCATCAAAGTAGTTTGATTGGCCTCTGTGCTCCCCCCGGCTCCAGTGTTGCCCGATTGCTCCTTTAGTTAGAGGTTTCGGGAGGCGGTGCCGAGTGGCTGTGCTCCTCTTCGTCCCCTCTCACGGAGGAGGTGTTTCCCTGAGAACCCGGTGAGGCTTGCTGTGCTTTGATTGGGCAGTTGGCAACCATGTGATCAATGCTTTGGCAGAAATGGCACTTTTTGGGCTGAGGCGGTAACTTGCATTCTTTGGCGTGGTGGTCCAGGCCTCCGCAGTTGTAGCACCTGCAAGAGTAGAGAGCGCAGAGTCAGATCTAAACTAGGGTACACAATACTATTAAATGGGCTTTTGAGTGAATTCCTAAATTTTAAGGACGCACAATTAGTTATGTGATAAGGCAGAAGTGGTGTCGGTCCACTGGTGTTTCTGTGGAGATGTATTTTAAGTTGCACATATTGGCCACTAGATGGCATCATTTGACCTGACATTGGCTTTGCAAACGTCCAAGAAAAGGGCATTTCAGGTCACTACAGAGCAGCGAGAACAATCACAGGCCAAACCATTTAATTTCCTAAATGG
Source organism: Centriscus cristatus (assembly GCA_037832705.1). Lineage (NCBI taxonomy): Eukaryota > Metazoa > Chordata > Actinopteri > Syngnathiformes > Centriscidae > Centriscus > Centriscus cristatus. The sequence continues at coordinate 1,345 of JBBMJM010140006.1, forward strand.
TTCAAAGTCAGTCGCAAAATCAGCTTAGTCAGCATTTTATTAACCCTTGAATTTTACCAAAACATAGGTGACCCAACGTTAGGTAGGTTGAAAAAAATTACATTGCAGACTGTAAAGTTGTCACATCTCCTTTCCTGGAAAATTTGGACTCAACTGAAAACAGGAAGGGTTTTCCAATTTGTCACTGCTGCTTTCCGACACAAATACATTGTACTAAACAACAAGGGGCCAGCGAGACACACAGACATCACCTATACAACAGCAACGCGTGCTGGGGCGGAAGACAGATGGGTGGTGGGCGTGGGGCAGTCGGTGTGTGCCACAGCGGACCCCCTGCCACCATTGAAGTAGTAGATGAGGCTTGGACAGGACGTCCAAAGAGGGGTCAGGGTGGCTTTGTTGCGATGGCCGTTGGGCCGGTGTCAATGTCTATACCATCACATCGCAGAACCTCCCTCTACCAGCATCCATCAGGAGGCAAGTGGAGGCAATGGGAAGTGGTCTTTTGTCTAGAAAAGCTGCAGTAATGACCTTTGAACCCTGACCCCCGCCCTCTCCTCAGTTCTTTAACCCAGCGTCCTATCCCCAGCCCCCAGCCCCGCTTGCATTTACTCATACACTGTTGCTATGACAACAGTGACCTTTCACCTGCTTGCCAGGGCTCTTGCATCTGTTATCAATTAAATGGACAGGAGCTTTTTCCTGACCTAAGTCACACACCCGCTCACAGAGGTGGTCTATGAAATGTGGCCTGAAAAAACAAAAAAAAACATGACAGCATGCGAACCCCTGAGCTGAGAGCGGCCTGAACCATACCTGATTATCTGTGCCAATCAGTGCCTCGCAAATGAAACCATGACACACCGTCTCATGTTGCATAATGAAACACGCTAGAGGGGAACAATATCTTATCAATGGATTAGCGAGGTCTAGGGAGGGTTATTGAGCCACAGCCGGCCTCGCAGGACTCTTTGAAGCGGTAATGATCCCTGTTCTCACACTGACTACTCTCTGGCTCTAATCACAACTGACAGTGAGGTGAAGCTGACACACCTCTAACCCTGCACTACAGTGATATTCAAATTCACTTTTGTCCTTCCTTATTTTGGCTTTTGCCGAAGCACCACCTCTTCTTACTTTAATTTTCCACAAATTTTCTTCATGCAGATACTTTTCATGTCAAAATGAAAGTGACTTTGTTTTTTTCCTGCAGTGTCAGACTTTCACTGAGCTATTCCGATCAAAAAAGAGCAAATTCCAGACTGTGCTTTTAAATAAATCCTATGAATGCAAACAACGGTTGTGACGTTGGACATATTTGTCGGGCTTTCCAGCTGTAAATGTCATAGGTGGAGGAGGTTTAGGAGAAGAGGGAGTCAGTGGGTGTGAATTCACTAGGGGCTTGCAGATTTAAACAGTTATTGATCCAGGTCACACGTCAACCCTGCTGGTGTGACCCTTGCTAGGGCTCGAGGTTGGGGGATGGGGTTGAGGAAGAGGAAGGGGTAAAAAAAAAAATGGAGAAGCTAAAACACTATCTGATCACAGAAGTCAGAGCAGTGATTGTTTTCGAACTGCTGGGCTTTTTGGCTTCTGAAAAGTACATTTCAGACCTGCTGAGTAGGTCTGTGATCGTCATACATTTTCACAAGCTGATATTTCATGTAGTGCTACAGCATGACTAGCCAAAAAGCTACCTGATTTTTGAGAGGTTTAGTATAAAATAAGTGACATCACATGCTACACTCACTCACTTTCGGAGAGGGCAAACAACAACGAACCCGAACGTTTCCCCCAGCCCTGCTTACCTATCTCCTTTGGAACGTCTCTTCTGGACCTTCTTGCCTTTTGGCCTCCGCTCGCTGCCAATACAGTGCATGCCATCCGGTCCTGTCACCCGCTGTGACTCCAGGCCCTTCGATGACTTCTTGAAGGTGAACTCCACCACCTCGCCTTCCTTCAGGCTGCGGAAGCCCTCCATATGCAACTTGCTCTGAAGAGGTAGATGGACAGAAAGCTCGGCATTAAAAGGGTTCACGGACTTATCTGAATACTTCTGTAACAGACACGTTTTTGAGGCATCAGTCGGGCTGAATGCTTCACGGTGATACAATCAGCGTTATCAGGTATCCAGCTTGTTGACACAAACATTTCGTCTCGCCTGATAAACACGCAAACGTCGCTGGTTGTCGTTCTATTGTTATTCTAAAGTGCCGTTCTGTTCTATTCGTCACACGCCTCATTTTAACGACTCCGTTGCTTAATGCGTCATTGTCTTTTTCTTTTTGAATGGTAAATCTGATGAGGATAACCTTCAACACCCCCCCCCCACACACACACACACTCACACAACCCCCTTCTCTGGAGGAACAGCATTCCACACTGCTGCCCCCACCCACATCACAAAGCTGACCACCAGCACCAACCCTAAAGTGCAGGATGCAGAGGTTAGTGTGGGGGTTGGGGGTGGGGTGAGAAGGCAGCATGGATTCTCTCGGAGGCTGGGGATCAGGATGACATTCCTTGGATAGTTGTTTAGCAGGGAGACGGCAGAGATAAAAGTTGAGTGGAGGCATCGGTGGGTCTGAATCTCCGCTGCCGAGATAGTTCCACTCATAGGTGGGGGGGAATAAATGATGGGCAGTTTGGTTTTGTACACCGGGGTAGTTGACTATGGCTGTAGCCAACTCGCTGAAAATCAATGGTGCAACAATGGAAGCAGAGGCTCTGATATGCTAAGAGTAAACAATAAGCCCACCTCCCTTACCAACATATTCATTCACCTTGAGTGACCTTATAGAGCCTACTGGGTGCTAGTGTCCTCTGGTTTCCAATAAAAGAAGGAAAAGGGAATCTGGCTGATGCAACATGGGGAAAACTTTTGCTAAGATTGCAAAGTCAAAGCGATATATAAAGCAGATATATATAATATATATATTTATATATAAATCAATGATGTGGTGAGATTTGGTCTGTAACGTTCATAGCCAACATTTCTAGCTAAGCTTATGGCTATATGCCACCTTTTTCTTGGGAGGAAGGGTCCACTTTTAAAACAAATGCAGGACAAACCAATTAAACCAATTGTTTGTGACCTATTTACACCCCACTACAGCAAACCCTTGACTGAGATGAGTGCGGCCATCATTACCAACACGACTAATGGTTCTACTGTCAAAACAAAGAAAATCTGTCCTCTGACCATCTGCTACAGACACATAGCATGGGGATATGACTGGTGAGCCATGACGTTTGAGTGGCACCACAGAACCCCATTGAGTCCCAATCCCATCAGGCCGCTGCTCTTCCCTGGTGACCGTTAACCCACTTCCTCTCTCATGTGTGACCTTCCCCACCCCCTATAAGCGACCCTCATCAGCCACAGGTTTAACCGTGTAGGTAAAGAACCAGAACGAGGGCCTGACGCTGAGGCGTAATTGTCAGAGGAGTCTGCAGTAAACTATGTCCAGAATGTGTCTGGACGCCAAGTGAGACAGAGAAAGACATCAAGGCTGTGAGGGACAATAGTAGGACTGCCGTTGAGACAAAGAGGGGCTCTGCCACGGCCACGGGGTGCTTCATTCAGATGTATGGCTCTATTGTTCACCTGCACAAAGGCCAGTGGGTGCTAGGAGTTTATTTTCCCTGACACGCGGCAACTAATTTTAGGGTAGAGGCCATTTATATTGGCATAACCCCTAATAATCCATCACTGACGCGTGTGTTTAGCTGATGTGGCGAAAGCCGGCAGTTACGCCCATCAGGCGATTTGGAATCCAATTTGTTGTTTGATTTAGTTATGCTATTAAATGAAGAAGAAAAAAATCCAAATCACAATTTGCTTTGCTCTTCACTGTTTTTTTTTCCGTCTCTCCCCAGAGTAAGAGCTTCATCTTCAACGGGTAAAACTGTAACTTTCTATCGTCTTTTGAACTCACGTTTGCAGTATGAGTAATCAAAACCAGCCAACTTCCTATGTGCTGTCACAAAAATTCAGTTGCACCTATATTTACATATCTCTATATACATCAGCAGAAGGCACAAGAAAGAACTGCTACTGAGAACACTGACGCTCATCTGCATTAACGCAGATACTAAGCTAAACTGGTGCATGTTTCACACAGAACACACACAGAAATTGACAGTGTGTCTGAAATAAAATAAAGTAAGTTCACCCCCTTTCTTCTATTAAGCCACTTGAAGCGACCACAGGGGGGGTTGAGCAGATAGAAAAGAGCCTTTTATCACTTTATGACAGGATCCTTGAGGTGAATGAGAGCCAGTGAGGATTCCTCTCATTCACATGCTAAGTCTTTATCTTATCAGAGAGCAAAGGAGGAGGGAGGGTGCACATTCAGAACTAGGAGGGAAATACACCCCCACCTCTTCACCTCCCCCTGTTACCAGAGAGGTTACAGAATGAAAAACCTTCAGAACAGCCAGAAAATCAAAATGATGAGATGTACAAATATACCTGTTTGCCCCCCCACACACACACACAGGGATTGTGAGCTCCACTGAATTTAACAATCACATCATCTAATCCGTGAAGTTGTATGTGGAGATCCACAAAGCCTAATGTGTAATAAGAGGCAACCTACTCTTAAAGTACAACAGATGCCATGATGATTTGCCCAAATATGGCACCCTGACCACATGATCATCACCCTCAGATGAAGAACAAATCTTTGTGCTGTTGTCATATTACATATTACACTGAGAACCTTTTCATTGCACTAATGGAAGCAGATACTTGTACATCACATCAGTCCAACACGAGGCCCCCACTACCACGTGTTCCCTTTACGGACAACCCCCCTCACCACACCTCCATGTTTTTTCCACTCAGTCTTTTAAAAAACACTTCACAGTCAAATGTTCAACCATGCATGGCGAAGTTACCTTCGATTGTTTATGATTTTGATCGATTCTTTTGGTCATTTATTCGATTCGGGGACATCTTTTGGATGGGAAATTGGTTAATTGGAAACAGGTGAGACGTTCTCCCTCCCGCTGGTAGCACATTAAAATTAGATGGGTGGACTGGGGGCTCGGCACGAAGTCGCTGAACATGAAACACCAACTGCTTCGCTTCCAGTGCGTGAATCATCATCATCATCCCACCTGATGGACGAAAACATCCACCGGCTCGTCCAGCGGCACACCCTCTCTGGTCGTCATGGACAGGAACCCGAATCCCATGCGGACGTTGAACCATTTGCAGACGCCGAGTCCGTGGAACGACGGGGAGTCCTCCTCGGTGCTCGGCCCTTCATCCTCCTCGGTTTTGCACACTCCTGCAACGATGCGTGACACATGATCAGTCTCACACGGTGGCAAAGAAAGCGAGATCTAAAAGTTAAAAAAAAAAAAACCCAACAAAAATAAATAAATCATTGGATTCCAACTTCGCCCCCCCACACTTTGCAGCATCAACTCTCAAACAGAAACAACCAGCTGAAAGTATCACTCCGGCAGCTGAGCTTCTCAGAAGAGGAAACCGATTGATCCTCGTGAACGAACAAAGCCTTTTTAAAATGTCCCACGCGCAGACACGAAACAACTTCATTAACTCCTGCAGGAAAAACACATCATCCTATTGAGTTACTCAACCTGGGAATTCCTGGTTCGAAACAGAGCCCATGTCTTCAGATCTGCCTTGAGTCAAAAATAGCACCCAATCGACAGTTTCCCCCCTTTTTTGTCTCCGACCCCTCGGACCCGGTAATCCTCGCAGATTGCCACTTTTGCGCAAACTGCGGAGAAAAGGCGAAGCTGCGCAGCGAGAGGGAAAGCGGGAGAGGGTGGTAAACAAAAGGGGCTGGCAACCTTTCCCCCTAAACAATGAGGTGTGGGTGGGATGGGGGGTCATTGGGTAGAATTTGTTGACACCCCCTCCTTTCTGAGGGAAAAAAAAAATCAAAGACAATGCCAAGAAAAGCCGCCCCCCAGAAACCAGTGAGATAACTCCAAGAACTTACCTTCTGCCATGTTCCACTGGTGCCGTGTGGGCTTTCTTGGAGCGCCTCTGCCGCAGTGGTCAGTTGGTCAATACAAATGACCACTTCTCGTCCAACAACCCCCCGACCCCCCCTCCCACAGACCCAACACACGCACACACACGGTCACGTCCACGTGATTCACAGCTCTAGTCCCCAAGGATTGTGTGATGGAAAGATCCTAATTGATCATGTTGATAGCAACAACAACAACAACAACGAAAATCCTCATGTTTTATGTCACGTGAAGCAACTTGTTTGGCGTTTGACTGTTACTGAGTGACGTCTTTGGATTGATGTGACTTTTTAAAAATTGGCATTTATAACCAAAATATACAATTTTTGGTGTAAAAATTAACCATAATGACAAATTAAATTGTCCAAATTAAAAGAATTCTTCACCTAGAGCTGCACCACAAAAACAGTCAGTGAGAAGAAACTATTTAAGTAACCAAACTACACTTATGCTCACATTTTAATTTGGTTTATTTTGTAGAATGTAGAATTCGTTCCCTTGTGATCAGAGAGTGAATCCCAACCTGGCAAAGGAAGGTTTGTGATGGTAATCGAGAAGAAACATGGAGGGGGAGGGTTTCTTTCATGTAGGAACACAACTGGCATAGAGTGGAAGACGCAACTTATAGGAAACACAAAGAAAGGACACTGCAGAAAAGAAGTGAAAGAGAAAAAGCATTTAAAAATGCGCAGGAGCTGGCAAGAAAACAAGCTGATCAAACGTCGAAGGATCGATAGTGATTGATCACATCATATGATGTCGACTCTTGTCCCTCTGGAGAGAAAGGGGGGCTTCTAACAAACCAAACAATTCGATTCGATAATGTAATAAATCAAAACACAGCTGCACACATGAACAAACAAGCTTTTATTTATTGTGTCGAGTGGTCAGAAAAATGTGACAAATAATTAGTTCAGCGGGATCAGGTTGATCATTTTTTAATTCCAGATTTTATTCTAGAGTCCCATAAAAATGTTGTATCCTTTCGTACCAACTTGCACATGTTCTTAAAATGTTTTTTTTTTTTTTTTTAATGCAGGGTTGTACATTTGTCCGAGGCCTGATGGACTTTCCAGAGGCGACGTCAAACACACAACGACCCCTTGTGGACCCGCAAACCCACAGTTCAATGTTACATAACAATGGACAAAGGTCTCCAAACAACAAAAACAACGAAGTCTTCGTCAGCGCGGACTTTGAAGACATTTCACATTTTAAATTTGAAAACATAAATTAAGAAATAAAATGATCAACAAAGTCACGTTTAGTTTGAAAGAATTTAAACATCTGCAGGCCTTAAGTACAACATAGTGGAATTTAAGTCGGAAGGTCTAAAACTGAACAAACAAAATAGATTTTCATTTATTTAATCCGATTTTTATCTATGAAACAAAATGATTTGATGTAGGGCAACAGTGATTTTTAAAAAGTTAGTTTTTAAGTTTTAAAATCATTTATCAACTGATGTAATAGATCAAATTTTCTGTTAATTTGATTTTTACAGCATACACCTTCATTTATTTTTCCAGTCCAAATATAACATGCGTTAGACGGGGTTGTACACGTTAGAAAACAAGTTTTACTTTTCTAAACAATGACAAGCTATCAAGATCTCTTTACAGAGGAACTCACAAGTATCAAATTATTTTATTTCATGAAATTAATAAGATACATGTTTTGTTTTGTTTTGTTTTGCAGGGGGGTTACAATTTAGCATGTTATGCCAAGAATAGGACTCTACGTTTTGTTTGTTCAAAGATGAACTATGAAGAGTCTCATATTAAATTGGTGAGGGAAAGTTACGATATTGTCAGTGTGCGTATGTTTTTAAGAAGACTACTTAGCCCACTGGTGATAACACATGTTCTCTTTCATGTCTGATGTTACTGGATTGTACACAAAGTAAAGACTTTAATAGAGCATGCAGTGAACAGACCTGATCTGATTGTTTTCTCCTCTGAGTGTGTGCGTGTGTTGTTGTTGGGAGTGGGGGTGGGGGTGCTATTTAAGTTTGCAGTTGTGCATTTAAACATATCTATCTAAACTAAACTAGTCTAGCTACCTCTGTCGAGCAGTTACACAAACTGTCCACTAGATGTCAGTATAAATCAAAACTCACCATCAGTCAAAAAACTTAAATTCAGAAAAGGTTTGATTAATTATTAGACTTGTCCAGCACACCATGGGAGACTGTAGATGTAGGAGAACTCGGTACACGGATATTTATTTATTGATGATCAGTAATATCGCTGCTCTAAAAAATTAAAAGTAAACTTTAATTTAATTTGACAGGGACCAACAGACATGCAGAGCGTCAACAACGAGAACCTTGGTGAGAACTTCCGGTGATGAAAGTTAACGTCGAACTGAACCGGATGTTCGTTAAAAAAAAAACATATAGATTTGCTTTTCTGATCCAGCTAGAGCTGTTGAGTGTGTGAAGACGCGCTGCGGAGAGGGACGGGACAGGGAGGTGCGTGCGCGTGTGTGCGTGTGTGTGTTCGCTCCGGCTCCAGACGGGACTAGAAACATGGCTCGGCTGCGGAGGAGAGCTTGCGTCGCTCTGTTTCTCTTCTCGCTCTTCATCTTCGGGACCATGATGGGTCTGAGGACCCTAAAGCCCACTGACGGCTACTCGGATCGGACTCCGGACCTGGAGCCGCTCGGGGGGAAGATGGACCGGCGCTCCGTATCCCGTGACACCCCAGCGTCCCCGGGTCAGTCCCGCCCGGCCGGGGGTGACACCAAGGCAGTTGTGGCGAACTCCGGACCGGAGGGGACGATATTCTATGACGTTCACATTTTCTACTACACCTGGTACGGAACCCCACTCATGGACGGGAAGTACCTCCACTGGGATCACGTCCTGGTTCCACACTGGGACCCGAAAATCGCGTCCAGCTATCCGAGGGGGAGACACATGCCGCCGGAGGACATCGGCTCCAGTTTCTACCCAGAACTGAACCCGTACAGCTCCAGGGACCCGGATGTGCTGGAGTCCCACATGGAGCAGATCGGGGCATCTGCCGCAGGTACAGTTCGAGCTGGAGTGTTTCAGCACTGGACAGCTCCCACAGCATCAGGGTTCAGTTCCACACGACGAGTTTAGTGAAACTCCTGTTTGTGAATCCAGAAACGAAGGAAAATCATTGACCTCCTCTACATCTAAGTTGAATTTCATACGTTTGAATTCAGTTTATCAGTAACTCACTTCAGGATGATAAAGTTTTTACTGAACTGGCCCCTGGTCTGCAGAGTAATCAGTGTGTCTGCAGCAGACTTTATTTATAGTCACTGAGGGAGGACATCCTTCTCAGGGTGTCAACATGTCTGTAAGGTCTTAAGCCTTTATCGGGCACTTATTGACATACTTGTAAATTCAAAATCTCAACCCCACTTTTTCCACATTTCTACTTTAAATGTATTTTTTGAAGACGTTAAAATCCACGTTTCCATATATAGCTCACTGCCTGTTTCCTGTTAAACATTTTCCAGAAAAATGTATTCAGAAATGTTTACATGCATGTAGTAAATACATATTATATTATAGTTACATGTACAGGTGTAATAGAAAAAAAAGCGAAGGAGAGACAGAAGGAAGTGATCAAATAAGGTTTCTCATCATACAAATAGTTACATTTAGTGTGAAGACCAAACATCCAATCACCATGTGAAATACTGAGCTCCATTGTTTGGGAAACAAAGGTAAAATATCATCATAAAACCTCTATTTTACCGTTACACATTGTATTGTGTGGATCAAGTGATGGATTAATGACGACACATACAAGGAAATATGAATATCTCTGCTGTCATCTTTAAAAATAGCTTCTGTAAAGGAGAGCACAATCCTGCCGTCTCTTGGTGTCAAGTAACAGCTCCATGTTTTCAGTCAGCATCAGGGAAACGCACGAGAAGGCCGGAGGTTGTGTCAGGGTTTGACCATCCATCCCTATAAAAATGCAGAGCCCTGACAGATGGACTATGGGAGAACGAGCTCACAATGCTTAGTTGGAACAATCCATTTAATGAGACACCCCAGCTGCCAAAGTCTGAACTAGTTCCATTTGCCCAGATGACTGATTCCCCACCAGTTCACAGAGGCTTGCAAAGAAATGGAAACACTTTGGCTCTGTGCATTGTAATCTAATAGTCCAAACAGCTCCACGGCGAGTGGACATGAGCTTAATGAATTAGCTCTCTCTGTGTGTGTGTGTGTGTGTGTGTGTGTGTGTGTGTGTGTGTGTGTGTGTGTGTGTGTGTGTGTGTGTGTG
>JBBMJM010140062.1:0-11628 GCA_037832705.1 Centriscus cristatus
CACACACACACACACACACACACACACACACACACACACACACACACACACACACACACACACACACACACAGGAGGAGACAAACTGACCCTGATATAAAAGTTTGTCTTTGTCTCTATTTCTTCCTTCTTGCACATTTAACATGTATTTGAATGGAAGCAGATCTGAGCTGTTTTGACGCCTCACAAGGGTCAAAAGAGGTAAAACACAGTATCCAGTATTGTATATGACTAGATATGAGATATAATTAATGTGCTCATGCATTTCACCTCTAGTTCAGTTTTTCTTTGAATTTTATAACCAGTCGTTCTGATAAGGACAGCAAACCTGCTTTAATTGGAGTTGTGTGTCCGTATAGGAAAAAGCAGGAAGTAAATTAACGAATGTTTGATATGCTCAGAGAAACTTAACGACTGAAGTCCGATATGATAAAAAAAAAAAACTACTGCAACAACATGGAACGATAGCACGGAACGACGTTTAACATACTTACTAGTGACCACTGCACAAGACTGCACACTAACTTACAGGCAACAACAATGAGGCAAACAACAGTGAGCGGTTGTGTTGTGCTGTTTGGAATCTTTCAAAACACAAAATAAATACCCAGAAAAAAAAACAACAACCATAAATACAAATGTACTGTAGAAAGTCTGGACTCCACAGTGTCCCTTAAACAAATGGAGGTGACTGGTAACAGTTCCTATGTGATGTCAGTCAGACACTCGTTGCTGAGTACGCACATTTTGAACGACATGACTGTCTGAGGTCTTACAATACTGCACCACCCACCACGGGATGTTCACAGTCTGTTCACTGTGGAAAGCTATTGTAGCACAGTGGAGGATTTATTCCTGACACACAAAGTCTTGGAACAGGAGCTGCATTTTATCATAATCCAACATCATTCGATGTGCAATGATAAAAAAATAAAAAAATAAAAAAATAAAATACATGAATCCTTCCTCCAGCCACCGCCTGGATGTAAAACTACAAAATGCAGCATTGTCCTCTTTAACATCAGTCTCTCACCTACTTGTTCTCCTGACTAAGGATGTTTTGTAACAGGAAGTTACAATATACCAGCTATATTTGTTCAGGCTTTTAAACTCCTGTGTTATTTCACCTTGAGCTGAGAGTGTGTGACGAGCTAGAGAAACATTCACGGCTTGCCTTCTTTCCACATGCTGAGTCCTGCTAAATATTTCAGCATGTTTTTTTTTTTTCTTTCTTTCTGTGCAGCTCACCGACAAAGTACCTCAAACACAAAGAAAATAAAAAGTACAGGGAAAACAGAATATCTTCAAAACAATGAGAAGAAAGACAGAGGAAAAAGCTCAGTAAGTAGCACTCGGAAGCTTTGTTATAAAAAGCATCAGAGAGGCTGTAGTGGCAATGTTGAGACACTTTGATGGTGAGTATATGATACAGCAGCCCCCAAGAGCCATGGATTTATGGATTTATTTAAGATAATTTCCCCTTTTTCCCTTCCTTGAACTACCACCTTAACATGTCGGAGGGGTCAGAGTACCCAAATGATCCTAGGGGCTGTGTTGTCGGGGGTGTTGGGGGCACCTGGTAGGGTCTCCCAAGGCAAACAGGTCCTAGGGGACGGGTCTGACTAAGAGCGGTTCAATGAGTAGTAGTTTTCTAAGAATAACCTAATCATAATTACTAATGATTATATGTTATAAAGTATTTAATATGATCATCAGTGACTCCTGGGCACTACTCATCTGGCCAGTCCCAACTACGATGGGAGGCTACCAACTTATGCTAACCAGGCCCAAACACAATGACAAGCAATCAATGTCCACTTCAGGGCGTGACTGACCTCTGTTTTCCATCCCCAACAGCTCAAGTGCAAGAAACCCAACAGATAAAAATGGATTTCATAAAAAAGCAGCTCACATACAGAAACAATCAAGTTAGAGATTAAAAAATGACATGTCAAATATGACTGTAATTAGTGAATTGCAATTAACGCTATCATTTGACACCCCTAGTCAAATATCCATCTAGGGCTCTGGAGGTGGACACACTAACAAGGAGAGTTGATCGATAGTGCAACTCTGAAGGCGGCGCCCTGCTGACCTCTGTTACACGTGCACCATCTTTATTTCCACAAACTGGACTCATGTATCCAGAGGGGCATTTGTGTCTGGGTTTGTCAAGGTTATCGTCTCAATGATATTGACGCTAACTCTCAACTCTACAAATGAGCACTTAAACACAACAGAAAATCCTCTGTCCACGCATGAAAATTGGATGGTTCTCCCTGGGCAGACTGTGATAAAATGATCATGGATATCTGATCAGCAGTGAAAGGCTGCAAACAGACAGAGACTCTGACAGCAATGAAAAAATGAAAAAAAACCCACCTTGGCCGAGGTAAGCATTGTGTCGCAGGAAATGATATTAGATGGTATGGTGGGAAAAATATGATATCAAACAATGCACCAACCTGAGTGCAAAACAATCAGGTATCCCTGCAGGCAAAAGATGTGGAAATATTTATATCAATGAAGAGGAAGGCTGCATGAATCAATCCACCAGAGTGAGAAGCATTTTGAAGCCAATGCGATCCAGCAAAGTCCAATAATACATGAGTATTACACAGAATACAGTATCTCTATGGTAACAAGACACAAGAAACTATCAAGGGACCAAACAACATCTTTTTTCTTTCATCACAGTTTAACGTCTCATTTCTAAACCAAATCTTGAAAACGTCCTGCATACCAACCACAATGTTCTCCATCAAAAAGGGACTTTGGAGTCTGCGTGAGGACGGCGCTATTTTCCGTCGAAGCTGAGACACTAGTCAACATCATTATCTAGTCTCATTAAGTCGCCCATCTAAACTGAATTATACATCAAGCAGCCAATCAAGAGCCTATGTCCAGAGCAAGAGGAACAGTTCTCCCAATTCCCAGTTGAGGCATTTCCCTTTAATCAGAGGACTGGATTAAGATCAGTGTTTTTCATCCAAAGGCATTCATGGGGAGGTGTGCAGAGAGATGAGACAGAGGACAAGAGTGAAGGGAGGGAAAGAAAGGAAGCAGTGGTGTGTATGAGTCCCACAGGTGCAGTAAAGTACACCTTCACACACCATTCTGTTTCTCTCCCTGTATCATCTGTGTGTGCATGTCTGTGATGAAATATACCAACCATAAATATTCAAAAACCATATCATCATTTGCCCAGAACCAGAGATCCTGGAATTTTAACAAGTACATGAGCTGATAAAAGACATGTCACCCGACCAGTGACACTCTGATAAAGGTGACGTAAACTCCCGAAACATGTCAGGTAAACAAAAACTTTACAAATCAAATCAAATGTCTGTAATAAAGGAAAAACAGTTTATTATTTTAACAGGATGTTTTTGAAGGACCAGAGGAAAGGAACGAACAGCATCATCACATGGCTAAAGGAACACATCTGGAAAGGAATGGAATCTACCTACCTACCTACCTATGCATCCATCCATCTGTTTTTTTTTCTTTTTTCTTGAAGAGACGCACTGTGGCCTGAAAACCAAGGTTGAGACAGTTTTTTAGTAACAGAAAGCGTAAACCTCAATTTTCAGGCAGTAGTTTGTTGAGATTTTGAAGGGCACAGAGGCATGACGGCATTGAACGGATGGCTGCAAAATCAGGAAATGTTAGTAGTATTACAAGGTTGACAGATAAAATACCAAGGGCGACTCAAAAAAGACCATTGAGGAAGCACAACAAGCGAATTCCAATCTTAAGAGACGTGATGGAAAACAGCAATAAAAGTAAAGTATCTGATGTCTTTCATTTACCTCTTTTTTCACCAAAGGTTAGTCAACAGTCATTTAATCACATAACTCATCCTCGGAACATCAACTTTATCTGAGAACAAATGAACCTCCCCGTCCCTCCCCATCGCCGCCGGTGCTCATTAACATAGAAATTGATGAGCCACAAGTGACGCTCCAAAGCAAAGTTCAGACAGCAAGGTCAGCCAAGAGTGAGTAATTAAGCACCAGTCCTTTAAGTGTGGTTATTTGTAATGCGGGCCAGGACTCATCCGCAAGAACTAACAGTAGAAATAAGATCTCACCCAAGTGCTTCATGTCAAAATGCTCAGAACAATATTTATATTGCTTATTTTTCTCCAAGACATACAGTATATGTCATGTGTGGAGAGGATATTTGGCCCAAAACTGAACATTTGAAATGTTATTTTAGAAAATGTGGCATGTGAACAAATTATTTTGGTGTCCGAAATTGATTTACCCACGCCTGAGCTTCACAAACGTCGTAGAATAGGTTAACAGAATAATAGATAGATGGAGAGGAAGTGTCATGTTGAACCACCACCCTGTCCACCACTAATACAATCAAATAATGGGTTAAACCCCATTTATGGCTTAAAAAAATAAATAAATCTGGGATTAGATGTTGTGACACCACAGGCACAGGTTGCTCCATCAGTTGCAGGTTCTGGTTCAGGCTCTGGTTGCGATTCAGGACAGGGGCACTTCCATTTCACACACTCCCAGTCTGTCTCTCTAAAGATGTCTGGAGAATCTAGGCATCTACTGGGTTTCCTTTCCCTCTCTGCTCGCGCACTAAATGGCATTAAGAGAAGCGTCTGTATATTTTGAAGGACAAAAATGGGTGCTTCTAAGTGCAGCAGAGATGATTTATTCATTGTTTTAGGCTCCATTGTATCAGAGCCCCCGCTGCAGGAGGTACAGGCGGGTTAGATCTGCACTTAAATTGTCTGACAGGGGTAACGCTGCAGTTTCTCCTTTGCTCTGTGTGAATCCTCACCGTCTTCCTCTGTCATGTTTTTCTTCCTTTTTTTTTTTTTCTTTACCGATGCTGCAGTATAAGAATCCATGTTCTTATCAGGGCACAAGGATGTAGCTGTCTCTCCAGAGCTCCCAGTGGCCTTGTTTTTGTATTGCTTTGGTATTGTAGCACATTGCTGTGATAATGTAATCTAGTCTGATCCTTTGCCGACACAAACCAAAATTAATACACGTAAAAGCTGTAAATTAGTCAGCAGATATTTGTCACAGTTGATACTTTGATCCTCCTGTGACCTCTGACCTTTCAAAGTGCAATGAGACAGCACAACCTACAGGTTTTCATGTCAATTACCTTTTTTTTCGCCTGATATCTCCATCACGGTTTGCAATGAGTTCATTTCCAATCACGTGATGTCATCCTTTACTTATAAACAATATATTTCCACCGTTCTTTTTCTTAGAGATAAATGTAAAGATACGTGTGTGTGCATCTGATTTTGCCTGTTTTAATGTAAATACTTTGAATACAAAGACAGGCTGACAGATTCAGGGGCACACGTGTTGCTACTGTAGCAGCACATTGGACAACATACATGAAGGACAATACAATGTCCAAGAATGACAAGAAATGGAGAGAGTCAGTCTCAGTACTGTCAGTATTTATGTAGGATGTAATTACACAGTAACTCCATTTAGTCCAAACAAACTCCACAATAAGACACGGATCGCAACTGCTGCCCACACAATATCAAGTATTAATATCGGTAAATCTATGTGATGGACAAATGTTTATCCCTTTATTTTATTACAGGTGGTAGGTAAACAGACTGTCATCATATTTCATTCTGGGTTGGTGAACACCATTTCATTTAATCCAGTGACATTTATTTCTGTACGTACCCCCCCACACACACACACACACACACACACACACACACACACAGACACACACACAGAGGAAAACAAATGTGATACAGGCGATTATTCAGCACTGAATTGTGAGTGAACTCGTGCGTGGAACAAACCGTCCTGTCTACAGTAATGCAGTTTTGCCTCTGTGAGTGCGCAGGCATTTGAAGACAGCTGCCAGAACATCTGCTGGCACTGAGTCGATCATGCGTCAAACGTTTCCTTTTCATTCTGGCCTAATGACAGTCGGGCTGAGGCTCATCGTGATGCACCATGAGAACCGCCTACAATGTCAGTAATTACAGGTTAGGTACATTATTAGTGACACTTCTTTTTGTTTGGCGTCTCCATCATGGTTGCCATAGATTCTCTGGAAGGGAACAGGCTGTGACATGAGCGAGCATACGTTCAGGTTTTTTCTGTCAAGAGGAATACGTGACCGTCTGTATCCACAGGCAGTTGAGCTTGACATTTGATATTGTACATCATTCATCCGCTTGAAATCAAAATGCTTGAATCACGTATTTCCTCCTTCCTGTAACGAAGCAGGATGACACAGTGGGGCAGTGGCAAGAAAGCTGATGACTCATCCAGGGTATATCCCGACATTCGCCCGTTGACGACCGCGACCCGTAACCGGAGCAAGTAGGAGAAGATGAAACTAAGCTGTCTTTCTTCAGAGTCACTAGCCAATCGCAAGCGCCGCAGACACTGAGAAATGAGCATTTTGAGGAAAAAGAGACAGAAAAAAACAACAGCTCTGATAGGCGACTGCGACACGGCGCAGTGCGAATGTGAAACCCGGTGTGACAGTTGGAGCAAGTTTGAAGGTCAGCAGACAGACTGGGAAAGAGCGAGTGAGAGAGAGAGGCCGAGAGAGAGAGAGAGGGGGCGAGAGGGAGCGAGGGAGAACAATTGTAGCCTAAAGTGACAAAAGGAGGAGTGTAAGATGCTTCTTGCCACTTCATCGTTTTGTGGTGAATGTTTTTGCATGAATTTGCGTGATGACTCAGAAAACTCCTCCATTAATTTGCTCTGCAGCAAAACGCTTGTAATTAGTGCACACACATGCACGCACGCACACACACACACACATGCTAGGCCTGAATTATTTTGCCTTTCTTCAAGTTCCTCCATTCATGGGTATAACGAATACAGTATGATCGTACTGGTCAACGTTTTAGGTGCACCACTCTGAAGGTAAATGTCGTGTGCACCGTGATGTACAGCTGGAGTGGGCGTGGCTTTAGTAGTAAAATAATGTGCACTGAGGGAGCAGGTGTCTCCAGTGTCACACCAAAGATTGATATGACGGCTGTTCTTCATTTGTTAAGTGCTCATACTAATCCCATTTCTCCGCCTCATGAAGTGACACTCCACATCCAGTCTTTTCAAGAAAGAAACAGAAACAAGAACCCAAAGCCTTCATTCAGCCATCATTTATTCATGTCTGTGCATCTGCTGGCTCCATTTTTCTTCCCTCTGTTTTGGCTTTAAAGTGGGAGTATGCATTTATGAAAGACCAAATTGTACATCGTTTCCATCACATGAGGGAAATATGAGTGATAAATGATAAAAAGCACCTCTGCTCAAAGCAGAGCACATCGGGGGGGGGGTCGCAGTCACTGTGCAGCAAATATTAGCAACTTTAAGATCAATATGGCTTTGAAACTTCTATCATGGCGTCGTGGCACAAATTTCTCATTGTAGAGATTTGTTTTCGGGGCAAACTTCAGTCTCCTTCAGTCTCAAAGGAATCTTTCCCTCAGCAGCACTTGACTCACATCGGCGCCAGAATCGATATTCTGTCGAGTGTGTTATTGTTCCACCAGCGATGAGAACAAGACCGTTTTTACACATTTTCCAACAAGTTCTCATTATGTTAGTTATGAACTGCTACTTGCTCCAGCTCAGTTTCCTTTTAGCACATTCAGTGCCGCCACTCACATAAGGCTCATTATGCGCTTTGTGGAGAGGCAGCAAAAAAAAAAACAACAAAAAAAAAAACAGTAAAATGGAAAAATGATCACAGTCATAAAAAATGATCATGGTGAATATATTTGCAAATATTAATTTCATCATTCGGGATCAGGAATAGTGTTCATATTTGATCGAAATAAAATAAAATAATGGTGACCCCCTCACATACACACTTCCCTGCCACTCCTCAATCTCCCGAGTACATTCTGTAGCCTCCATATTCATTTATTAAAAGTGAACCACAGCAGGTTTCCAGCTTGGTCCTGTGTCCAGTCGCTGAGCCGCAGAGATGCTAATTGATTTTCAAAATAAAACACCAAAGTCAGACTCTGAGCAGCCCATACCGAGGATAGGACTTCAACTGAAATGCAATGATACACAACAGCGCACGTATTGCGCTAACATTGAAAATTAGAAGTAAATGGAGATGGGGGGGGGGGGTCCTTATACGTTACTGTTTGCCTTTGGGGGGGCATCACAAAGCAAATGTGCTTAGGGAGCAATTGGCTGCCAGCGGCCCTGAGCACGTTCATCATTTCAGATGACTCATAGTGCTGTTAAGTGTGTGTGTGTCTCACAAAACACCGTTCAGACATTAGAAATGAACTGTCAATGAATAAACGCTTCAAGTTTTACAAGACAAGTTGCTTGGCCTTGTTGTTCAAATGAAAGCTAGCAGTGCCAGTCCAGGATCCCTTAAGGTAGACTAGGCTTTAAAGGACTTACACTGGTGTGACTTCACTGGTACAGTGATGTTACATCAGTCGTATCTGTCACATTCACAACATTGTGGAATATTCGTTTGGATATTTGTTTTTATTTTAGTGGGGATGAGCCTCACAATGATATGTGCAATGTTACTTATTTATATTATTAGTTTTTCTACGTGAGGTCTTCCACCTCCAGAAGCATGCTGAGGTTCGGTCACTCTGAATTGCCCGTAGGTGTGAACGTGAATGGTTATCTGTCCTTCACGTGGCCCGATGATGAGCTGGGGACTCATCTGGGGTGAACCCTGACCTGGGATTGGTTCCAGCACGACCGTGACCCATAACCAGAGCAGGCGGAAGAAAATGATTGAAAATGAATAATACAAATGACATTATAAAAATAAGTCATAGTCATCAAGATATAAAAAAATAAGCAAAACATATAAGGCTCTCTCAGTGGAAATTGACCCACTCTACCCACAGTAGAGTGGGTCTATTTCCTCCAGACAGCTTTTTTTATTGACTCTGACACAACGGGACAAACAAGCAACACAAAACAATTCATCAACAAAACTGATATTAACAGCTTGATGATTAGTTAGCAA
Organism: Centriscus cristatus; assembly: GCA_037832705.1. Classification (NCBI taxonomy): domain Eukaryota; kingdom Metazoa; phylum Chordata; class Actinopteri; order Syngnathiformes; family Centriscidae; genus Centriscus; species Centriscus cristatus. Next base: position 8,994 of record JBBMJM010140062.1, read on the forward strand.
CTAATGTACCATTAATGTTCCATTGAAAAAATGAATTCATTTGGCCTGGAAACAATTTAAAGACTAAACGGTTATTACACATTTCATAATAGGTCACGTCAGGCAGGGACGCACACAAATGCTATTGTTTGCTAAGTTTCAAAAAGTGTGTGTTATACCATCATGTTTAAGCAGCAGCAGGCGCTGGGATGATGGAGGTGGGTTCAGAAATAGTCTGTAACACTCTCGTACTTTGTGACTCGCTGAGCTGGCGAAGAAGGTTTGCAACGCCGTTGAACTTTGAAACTCTTTCGTGAATGAAAGTTCAGAAAGTGGTGAGGTACTCATTCACTCTTACAGCCCACGCAACCTTCACGCTATTTTATGTAAGCATCGACGAAACAGAAGAGAGGCAACGAGAGAAGCTGAGGGGTAGCGAGGTGGCGAAAGAGCGAGGTAGGAAGAGACAAAGATGGAGTCAGAGAAGAGAGACAAAAGTAGAAGCAATGAATAAGAAGCGTGCTGACTTCTTCTGTCTCTAAATAGTACGAGTATGTTGGACCTCGTATGCCTCACAGTGAGTTGGTTCGCTGCCTACCATCCCTGTACCCACACATACATTCACCCTCAGTTTGAGTGTCTGTGGAGGAATCTCAAGAGTGTCAGCAGTGAGCTGCCACCGTACAAAGCCAACCTGACCCAAACAAACCTCCTCATCAATAGAAACAGATTCATTAATGATTATTAGACAATTCATGCAGAGCGATTTTCAGAGGTCCGGTTTGTTCCGGATGAAAATATGGGATTATATGTAATAGGGGTCTGTTAATGTTCCATGTTTTTAATTAGTTCATGTAAGACCGCCGCAAGATGCGAATGTCTTTATAAAATTTGAAAAATGTAATAAAAGAAGAGAGGCATAACTGCAGTTCAATAAAAATGACACACTGAAGAACAGTAAGGTTTTTTTTTTAATTATTTTTATTATTTCAGTTTTTTGATGACATTTGTAAATTAATAAATAAAGATGTAAAATGTCACCCGCCTAGCCTGTGAACAAGTCTTCAATGTGACTGTTTTATTGTGAAAAAGTGTGGAAATGACAGCTGATCCAATCCCCCCCAAGACAAACATTCATTCCTCACAAAGTGAGCGAATGATTTAGAAAAGGTACATGTGGTGGTTTCCAGAGGGAGACTCCAGTTATTAAAAAACCTCGCTGACACATGTGAACGGTACACGCGGAGCGATCCGTATGTTCGTAAGTGGTGATGGAGGAGATGAGATTGGCCAAAACGCCAGGAAGCTCTCTGCCCGCAGAGATAAACCTTTACGCTCCGCGTCTCTCCAATCACTTATCAAACAGTCCTAATGATTCCTGTGTGTGTGTGTGTGTGTGTGTGTGTGTAGCCCACAATGGGAGAAATGTTCTTTTCTTTTGAATCAACAGGTGCGTTGTTCACTTATCTGATTAACAAGAACTTGACTCTCAGTGGCTGTGGCCACTCAGTGGGGTCGTCATGAGTAATCTATACAAACTGAGGTCACCTAACCCCCACAAAGCAGCTGCTTCCTGGGCACAGCTACGCAGAGGCAGCACCCACTGCTTCAGTACACTGGAGCTGTGCTGCCTGTGATGGGTGAAATAATTCTTCACCTTCTGTTCATAGAAATTAACCGTGATGACTCAGAGCAGCAGTGGGATGCTGCAGCTCCGGGCACAGTGTTGTACTACCTGACTTAACACTGACAAAAGCCAAAGGAAATGACTTTGTCCAAGAATTTCGTAAAGCTCCGCACCTGTGAGGCCATTTGAATAACGAGGATTTCACTGCAGAAAACGGGAGACACAACGTTGGCAACAGCACAATGCAGCACTGACTCGTTTTATGTCCCTACAAAGCAGGGAAACATCTAACTACCTTACTCAGGGAGTTCGACTTTAACTTTATTCTTTATCCAATTTTCATGTGATACACTCAGGTGTTTGCTTTTATTTTTGCTGCCCCACTGCTTACCTGATCTGAATCACAATTACTTTATTGATCCTCCAGAGGCAAAAAGCTCCACTGTCACTTCACGCCGACGGCAGCAACGACAGCACTGTGCATCAGTGTGTGAATGAATCACAGAGAGAGAGAACCACACAGCGACAATTTATTATTCAATTGTCTTTTTCAATATTTCAACTGTTCAGTGATTATTTTTTTTCTTTTTTGGAATGGGCAAAAGATCAAGTCATGGACACTACGACTTTCTGATAAAATGCTAAACTCCTCCTACTGGATTGAGAAATGTGATTCAAATCGCCACAGACAATTAATTATTGCTCAGATGTTTGAACCCCCATTTCAGAGGTTAATGAAATAAATGAGCTATTCAGCCAGAATAATGTTAATTGTCTTTTTAATCCCAATGGAACAAAAAAAAAAAAAAAAGGAAAGAGATGAGTGCTGGGGTCAGCAACCATAGGTCATGAGCAGTACTTCCTTCGATTCATTTATTTCAGAAACGACCGAGTGCTGAACCAAAGTATAGAGATGGAACTACATGAAAGGTTTATGATTACGCTTAAAAGGCTAATTACACACACACACACACACACACACACACACACACACACACACACACACACACACACACACACACACACACA
>JBBMJM010140073.1:8047-23722 GCA_037832705.1 Centriscus cristatus
AATAAGGGAACAACATGGAAACATTGCTCATATTGTCAGGTTTTCATGACACAGTGGAACTGTACACCGGGTCTTTTTTTTGTGTGTGGGTGTGTGGGTGTGTTTCTGGCTCATGAGAGATGTCGAAGACTTCCTGCTTATATCAAATATCAGTGAAACACGTCCGCACACAAACAGTCGGAGTGGTATTATTTTCCCCGTCGAGTTGTATGAGGAGGGCGTTTCAGGACAGACACAGCTAAAATGAAAGCTGATTTAATGTTGCATTCTCCAGAGTGGTTCAGCAGACCTCAATCACCACCAGACAATTGGGTGATTGTGTGCATCACCTCTAGTGGATTGTGAAGGTGTGTGAATGTTGGACTTGAGTCTCCTTCTTGTCCTCGGTCAGTCCACAGACCTGGTCAGTATGGTGTACAGCTGCATCGGGGCTGAAATCGAGGACTCGGACGCCAGCAGCTCCTGTGACCTCAGAGCATCGGAGCGAGATGCTGACAGACTGACCGCCGTGTCAGATGCCCCCGCAGACACCGCCACAAATGGTCACGCGGTGTCCTTCAGGCAGCAGACGGACAGACAGTCGGAGAGCGGCAGACAGGAGAGGATCGTGCCGCTCACAGGCGTTCAGAGCGAGATGCAGGATGACAGACGGAGTGGAGAGGACGGTGCAGCTGGAGCTCCCGGTGGGATGAAGCCAGAGCCGCCACCTCAGAGCAGCAAGCCCAGTCTGTCTGTCATGAGACAGCGACATCTGCAGGAGAGTTTAGGTACTGCAACTTTTACAATCAGGAAAATCACTATCAGTTATCAGTTATCGCTTATGTCAGTTTGCTTATTTTTTTTTCCAAATTTTTGTGGAAGAATGGATTTTGTATGAAGTAAAATCACATTCTTGACCTCAAATCTCACTGCAAAACGCAGATATGTTGATATATTTAAAAGCAGCTAATATAAACTTACATAACCAACATTATTTGTTAAGGTTGTTTTGCAACAACCTTAATGAGGTCTCTAGACACAGAAAACATCCAGTGGAATATATTTGTCTGAATTGCTTAATGTCTTAATTGCTAACCCCAACCTTTATTACCACTTTGGAGTTTTCACAACCAAACTTCTGTTTCTTATGAGAGTTGGTGCCTTGTTTTCTAGAGGAAGCAGGTAGGCTGGAAGCAGGAGGAGACCCAAGTGACCGGAAGCGTGAAGAGAAGGCGAGAGCACGGGGGCCAGAGGGACAGCGTCCTCTCATTGCCATTAAGGTGTTTCGACAGGACATTTAGCTGTTCCCTTCACATTGCAGTCTCAAGTCTGTCCCCTAACCAAATACTACATCCCATCCTCAGCCTACTCTTGACCTCTCAAGAGACAAGAGCTCTCCGGAAAAGAACAAAACTTCTCCCAAAGCTTCACCTGTCAGTCCTGATAAGGAAGGAACAGAGGACCAGAGGGGCATCCTTCCTGCTGAGTCAGTTATTCATGAGGAGGCAACCACTGACAAGAAAAGCTCACCAACGCCTGCCAAGTCTGGGATGGATTCAGCAGATCCTACTATCAATCAAGGTATTCAGTGTTATTTTACTCACAGTAGTAGTAGTAGCATCATCTTTGATGGAAGTGTATGTGGTGCATCAGAGACTTCCACTGCTCTTCCAGCAGCCATTTGAACAGTATTTAATATTCTGGTATTCTTCATTCTAATTCTGAATTCTTTTTACCGTAAGTAACCCGAATGATGACAATAATGTGTCGATGTCATGGTAACTGTTCCACCAATCAGATGTGGGGGGGGGTCGTAATGGATTTCCAGCCACATCGCACAGGACCAGGAAGTCCAACTCTTTTGACACAGGTAGTGTTTGTTCAACTCTGCTGATGTGTTGACATGATCTGTTTTACATACACACTCACTGGCCACTCCATCAGGTACGCGAGCTTTCGACCTTTAGAAACAACAACAAGAAAAAAAAAACAGTAACATTAACTAATATATACACCCAAGAATAGAGTCACTGTTATTGTGTTGGATTGAAGAGATGTTCCTAATAAACTGGCCATTGAGTACACAAAGTATGTGTCGTTCAGTCATATGTCTGTTTTTCTTTTTGCATTTCATGTGGTGGCACCTCTTGCTGTTTACATCTAATAAGTTTTCCATTTTATTTTGCTTTTATCAAATGGCAAACAGCGTGTGTCTTGTTTTGATGTGCTCCTCGGCCTGTAATGCTTGCTGGCTATGGACCACATTACTGCTTTATCCTGCAACCGCCCCCCCCCCCTCCCTTCTGAGTTCCGAACACCCCACTGTATGTGTGTATGTCTCCTGCCATTTCCCCTCAGGCATGGAACGGGACAGCCTCTACGATCTGGAGAGGTCTTCAGATCGCAGGTTCTCTATGAAAAAACCCTGTTACCCCCAGTACAGAAACAGATCTCTGGACTACCCCCCCGGGACCAGGTGTATGTATCTGTTTCCCTTCCTGCGTGTTGGTATGATGCCCATGACGTGTTTCATACACTCCTTGAGTTTTTGCAGAACTGTTCACCTGGAAATGATTTAACTATAGTAACTAGTACTACAGATATAATATAACTATTGTGAATTTCTCTTGTGAGATTGTAGAAAGTATCTGTCTGTCTGTCTATGTCTGACCTGTTCTTTTTCATTTAGCTAATCTGAAGTTATTTCTAATCAAATCAAGAACAAATCTGCAGCTGCATATCTCTCTAACTTGCAAAAACTCAAGCAAGCTTCTTCACAGCCTCATGTGTAGATGAGTCATTCACACGTGGATGAATGCATGTTTGTTTGTCCATGTTTGAAAGAAATCCTCGGATATTGAAAATGTAGCCAGATGTCTCATTTGCAGCTGTCAGCCGGATCTGACGCTGTTGAGATAAGTATGCTAAGAGAGAACTTCACCATTCTTGATACGAGGCCCTTTTATCGCCGCTGCTGCTGCTTTAATTGGAGCTGATTCCTCTTTGATGCCATGTTCCATTATTGAGTAATTGGCAGGCATGGTTCGCTGATTCGTCATCACTTTTCACACTGAGCTGTTTGGCATTAGAGATGAAAACCCTGCAGCAGTGGAACTCGTGGAACTCACTAACTCTACGCCAAAACCGCATTTAATTACCTCTGTAATATGGAAGTATATATGTGCTGCAGGCAGCCCACTCACTGTCGCCCTGTGAATGATAAAACACGTCCACACGTCACAAGTTGGGGCATAAAAGCCGACATTAAAGAATGTAAGAAAACAAATCGGCCCTCTACCCTTTTCTTCAGCTTGATGCGAATCAAGAGCTTATCGTTCACGTAGCAGATGTGGCCATTTGTTTCCATTGTTTCCCTCCTCAGGACGGGTAGGTGACATGAGTCCTGATCTGATTCCATCCATCTCATGTCAGATGTGGTTGATATTGTGAAAAAAAGTGTTGGTCCCAATAAGAATAGGTTACTGTAAACGTCGTGGGCGGTGGAAAAACTAACACTGACATGTTACCGCCACATGAAGTATTAATGATGAATGTGTTAGCAGACACTCATCTACGTTAAAAGTAGTTTAGAAACAGGAACTCTCTCAGTCACTGACGCTGTATGTGTTTGTTTAGATTATGACAGCCCGCACCTTGGAAACAGAGATGCTTTATGACGTTACCAGCAGACCAGAGGAGGTTTACTTCAAAGAAAGGACTGGAACTTTGAGGACTGGAGCGAGACAAGCTTTTAGAACTGTTTGCACAACTGAACATCCAGCAGCAGCTTATTTTGTTGTTTGACTCCTACTATTAGTTGTCCAGGGTGCATGTACTTAATGCATTGTATTTTTTTTTTATTTAAACCTGTTGTACTTGCTTTGATTTGTCTCAGGCGTAAAGGGCATCCTGACCCTGCAGTTCATAGATCCTAGTACAGTGTCTCTTATATTCTATCATAACATTTTATTTGAAGCATTTGTACAAAAATGCCTTTCTGCCCCTCCCCTGTGTTATACTGACAATCTCTGACTGAGAAGTGAGTCTGCACTGTATTTATTCTAATGGAGGTGTACATAGAGAAATTCGATCTGCACTAACCATTGTGGTAAATCAAGTGAACAATCATGTTTTTGTTTTTTTTTAACTGTGTTTGTAAGTATGCTTTTACTGTGTGCAAATGAGAAATGTGTTGTCATGCACTTAGAGGCCCCATTGTTTCAAGATGATGTAAGTCACTCAGTGTGCCACTTAAAGCTTGAATCGGATTTTGCAGGACTGAAAACGAGTATATTTTCTAAAAATGCTACAATCAATTAGAATAAATAAATTTGACTTTATTTGTGTGTACAATGTGTCTTAATATGTAGTATTATGTAGTAGTATATGTAATATTGATACTGTGTGGACCAGGAAAACGTCTTTTTATTTAATTTATCTCAGACAGTGTTTCCCAGATACATTGAAAAGAAACAGAATACGTTAAATCTGCATCTTGTAAAGAAGCTCAGAAGCTGCAGTGATGACAATGAAATTATTACAGATGTTTTTGCGGCCCTGCAGTGAGCTGCATCCTGTGCCCGTTTGTTGAACAGCTGGGATCGGCACCAGCACAACCGTGACCCGTAACTGGAATAATCGCAAGAAACTGAATGAATGATTTTTTTTCTTTCTTTCTTTCTTTAATTTTATTTTTTCTGTGGCCTAAGTTGGCGAACAAAACGTTTTAGCAGCAGGTGGCGGCATAGACTACACTCTCGTCTCGCCTGAGCCTGCCCTCCTTCCTGCTCAGTAATATGCAGCTGTTAAGTCCTGATGCGCTGTCATTACCATAATCATGGATCCCAGCAGCCACTGTGGTCCTGTTAATCAGGCCAGAATATGCTGGATGTAGCAGCTGTTGTGATGTCGACATTTGCTGATAGGATCATCATTTGAAACAAGACCTGCCTCGGGCGAGCCAGGCTGACTGATCCAGAAGAGATGTCTTAATAAGTCAGATCGCCATTAAATTGAGTGCTTATTAATTACTGCTGACTCTCACATGTAAACGGCGGACTGGTTGTCGCTCTGTGTCGAATGCTCTCAGATCACACAACAGTTGAGATGCTGATTTCGATGCGTGCACCCCCCCCCCCTCCTCAAAAAAAACCAACAAAAAACAAAGTCATGGTGACATTTCCCCACAAATGCTGCCAGGGTGACAATAGGAGTCTGTTAATTTCCTCGTTCAGTCGGTCACCTGATCTCTTCAGCTGTCAGGACAGATAAAAGGCAGGGGTGCTGTGTTCACATTCACTGGGTTAAAAGATGAGCTCAGTTAATTCGCTCTTTCTTTCCACCCCCCATACACACACACACACACACACCATATGCTCCAATCAATGTTTCATCACAGTAAATGTAAACCTACACCATTCACACATGCACAAACACTTACCACAAAGTGTGTGTGCATGTGTGTTTTATGTACTGTATGTTGATTTTTGTCAGACGGTACCATACTTTTCTGTATCTTTGAACACTCTCTTATTTGCTGATGTCTATATGTAGAGAAGTGTGTGCGTCCCTAAGCGTACATGTCATTGCTGCACACAGTGCACACAGCATCAGCAGATGGGTCAGCAGTAAGCCACTTGACTGTTGTGTTAACAATGGAAGGCTGCTAATGCATTTATTTGTGCTCCACTCTGCACCTACTGAGCAGCAAAGAACTGTTAATGACGCCTGACAGATGAAGGGTTTTACTTCTCATGTGGCGCTAAGAAATGATTCCCGTACTTGATGAGCTCCTGGACTATAATCCCCCCCCAAAAAAAAGATCTTTTCCTTCAAGCCACAGAGGCTATAAGCTTTGATATGTAATCTCATAATTATCGGTATCTCCCTTGAAGGCTATTTAAGGCTATTTATAGTAGATTTTAATAAAGGTGAGCATGTGGCCTCTTGGTCCCAAACCTGTCGTTAGCTTGCTGCAAATGGAACCTTTGTGACTAACAGATTAACATCTCTCAATCAGTGTTTTTTGTTTGTGCTAGCTTGACCTTTATCTCTTTGCCCTTCTGAACAAGCTATAGTGCTTCGTGTCTGACAATCTCATTGAACTCATTGACGTTCGAGAGGTTTGGGCAGTGGCTTCAATCCTGAGATGGTTTCTCAAACAACCCCTTCAGTGTTTCATGTTCTATTTGGAAAACAGAGAATTCAATATTTAACAGAAATATTTTTTAGTTTTAAAAAACAGTGATCTCCAGAAATCCACTATAAAACCACTATAATACAAAAACGCTGTAATATACATGCCGGGCCTGTAAATGGCGCTGTGATGCTACCACAGAGACGTGCAGCTTGCATATAAACGGTGTTAGGCGTAACCAGCGCACAAAGAAGAATGTAGAGAAAAATTATCAAACTAAAAAGGATTTGTCCCTTTGTCGCATATGTGTGAAAACACAAAAAGTCAAATTACATTGAGTACTTCTGCAGCAGAAATGGTACATTGTAATCCACCATTGTTGTGGTTGATGTTGTTGGTGGGAGTGTTCATTAATAATCATATTCAAACTCCAAAGTGCTGATTTTCTTTGGACAAAATGTCTGTACAATTTAAAAAAAAAAAAAAAAAAATTGCTGACACAGCAAAACTTGTCTCCATGTGGACATGGCCTCAATCACCTAATTGAATTAAAATGTCCAATAAGTACTGTGCATCCTCACAAAGAATATATAACACCGTCAGTGTTTTTCCATCTATTTAGTAAGCATACTGAGATATCAGATGTGAATATCTAGCACATTCTGATTTTTTGATGAGGCTTCCTATACCCATTGGACGTGCCATGAACCCTCCAACAGGTGCTTCAGAAATCTGAATCAGATGCCCACACCAACTCAGCTGACATTTTTTGACATTCACTAAGGTGAAGCACAGCCATCATGTGTCCAGCCTCCGTGCCTTGTTGGATTGGTGGATCATGGTGTCCTCACCTCCCATGCGATGCTAAAAAAGCTGAACAGCACTTTGTGCAAGAAGGCCCACTCCGTTGACAGGGAAAATAGCAACACCCTCACCTGGGGATTACGGTTCAGATTCATATTTATTTACTTATCTATCCACGTAATGTCTTATTCATTAAATCTTGAAAATCCTTAAAGGAGGATTCGTAGAACAAAGGCCATCTTACAGGAAGGATTAAAATGAAGCTCAAACCCTGTCGTGCTGTAAATTAGCCTCAAGCTAGCCTGCAGCACCAAGTGAGACCTATAAACTTTACTGCCTCCATTTTCCTGGCACAGCTCAGGTTGACACCTTTATTTCTCCTCCAAAGATGAGAGCATGACGCAAGTGAGTGGTGAACACACTCGACAAATTCCTCTGTCTCGATCCTGAGCTCTGCTCTGCTCCTCCCGCAGATGTGTTTTTTTTTCCACACAGGTCTATTATAGAGGCTTCTGCTCAGTTTGTCTCTGTCTTGACGATCTGAGCGGGCGTGCTCTGACTGAACCTTGTGTGAGGTCAGCATGACGGGAAGGAGCTCAAGCAGCGTTAGATTGAGTGGGAGTGACAGACAAGACATTTTGTATACAACAAACACCCAGGGGGAAAGGGCCAACCGAGGTACCTGAGCCACAGGGGGGGGTTATATAATAATGAAGACGCACCACATGGCCTAAGTTGTGGGGCGATCTGACATTTCACCCATTTGATTTTGCTGAACGGTTAATTTCATCCCACTGGTATGCTGCGACTACAGCTTCCATTATTCAGGGCGAGTTTCTCACATGATTACACTGCACAAGGACAGTGACATATACCTTGGAATAGGAACGGGAGTAGTGGCACATTGGGAGTCCAGTTCCATCCTAAGAATATTAATGCAAAAGCGCAACACATTGTGACCATTGCTGGGGTTAGCTCATTGTATTATAATGATTACAATGATTATAATGATTATAATGATAATTATGCATAGATTTTTGTAGATAGATAGAATTTCGTATGCCACTCTGTCCCCATGTTGATGGCACACAATCATCTATAAGTAGCTGTGGAAATTACTTTTCCTGTATCTAGAACATTGAGAACCTGCTCAAACTGAAACGTCCCCATAACCAAAACTATACATGTTCAGTGACATATAGTGGCATCGCATTGTGCTCGTAGGTGGATGCAATAGAGAATAGTGTGTGTGTGTGTGTGTGTGTGTGTGTGTGTGGACACCAAGGGAAATGGGGGGTGGGGGATAGGGGGCAGGGGTGGGGGGTGCTGGGTGTATACAGAGGAGCGCAGGTGTGTGTCCTCTCTTTGTCCTCTTTACACAGCACATCTGATGGTGGGTGGAGGGCTTTTCCCTGGAGCAGAACACTGTGAACAGTAAGTGCAGAACACACATTTAACATCCTGTCTTTTACCTCAATGTGGGTCTGACTGCATTTCACCCCGCTGTGTTCCGTCACTCGACTGTCCATTCCTCCAAACACTTTTCAAATATCTGCTGCAGAAATGTTGAAGTTCTTTTAGTTTGGATTCATTTCCTTTATTATGTATCGTGTGTTGTATTTGTGTTGCACTGTATATGCTGAATTTGTACCGTAATTACTATGTTAATAGTAATGGAGTTATAAACTTTTATGATTTGTTTTAACGATTTTTTGGGTAACGATTTAAACCATATTTGTCTTAATCCAGGAATTGATGTACATATAATCAAAAGAGAAAATGTGTTAAAAGAAGGAAAATAACATACATTCTCTAGTCGATCAGGTTGAGTGTCAGAATCACAGATGCTCTTTCGTTTGACTTCCTTCACATATATTTGGTACAATGTGATTTAATGGTTTAACTTTACTGGACTCTCCAAAGTGTTATTGGTCAGATTAGATCAAATGAAGTTATTTTATTGTAATAATAAATCTACAAAAGTGGGCTGTTTCCATTGATACGCTCTCCCAACCACTGCCTTGTTTCATTTACATAGGGATTAAAACTTGACTTGATGTGTGGTTGCACGAGACAACACTAAAGTGACACTGAAGCGAGGACAGACAGTTGAAGAAAAAGAAAATCCAGATACAGTGGCCACATGGTAATGCTGTTCTCTTAGGTGCAGATGATGGAGAAGACGTCAAAAAAGGTTCTTATGAAGGCGAAGTTATGTCAGAAACATCTCTGTTGGAAAAGTCAACTACTGAAATCAAACTATTAATTGTGCATATGTGACATCACTATTTGGTCAATAAAGCATCATCAGGGATTAAAATACAAACATTCACCACAGATCTTTCAAAATGAATTTACCTGGCGGCTTCCGGCTGAGTAGATGTCCTCTGGACCACATGACAATTAGATGGATAGAATTGAAAACAGTCACAGTAGAACGGGTGTCCTTCAGCTTCCCTCTTTGACTGTGGGCTCCTCCAGAGGACACGTGGAAGTGTGAAAAACACTGCCGCTAACTTCTCTTTATGCTGTGTCATCACTGTATGAGTATGTGTGAATGTGTTAGCGGTAGAATCTCCTGCCAGCGAGTGGGGGTGATTGCTGTAGTGGAGTTGTCTCCCGACCAGACAGATATTGTGAATGATATTGTGTTATTCTTTATCTTTCCAGCCACTCAGCCCCATTTGCCAACGTATCTGATTTCCTACTACACTTTTATTTGGCGTTACCTTCACTGTGCCATCAATCTATAGTCAAATTAGATTCACTGCTACATTTCGTCTGTCCTTTGAGGAGTCACAGCCCAGAGTGATTGATTTTCAGGCTTCAGATGTACGTCATTCCTTAATGTGTCTGAGTAAACTGTGGTCACACTGAAAATAGCTTGGATCCAGTCGCATTTTACAACATTTACACTTCAATCTCTGTACCATCACCTCTCCCTTCTTCTTTTAGTCTTCCTGTTAGGTGTTTACCCACCATTCCTTTCTTCACAGACTGTAATTTTAATATATAAAGGGAAATTGAGCAGCGACTGATTGGTAACGATTCACTGAAACTCAAAACACTAGAAACTCACATCCTGAGATGAGTGTTGGACAGGAATGCTGAGATTGAATGACGTGATGCATGAAAAGAGGCAGATGGATGATGGAATGAACAAGCACCCATTCATTTGTTTGTCCATCTGCGCCTCACACACGATCACTCTTGATCAGATCTCCGCAGAAGTGTGAGTAATGCATCCCAGGAGTTGAGGAATCATTTTTAAAAGGTGTTGACAGTGTTATCTATACCTTTGACCATTATACCTGTCCTGGTCAGAGCCTCTGGGTGAGACTGTTCATGTGCTGTGACAGCGTGTGCAGCGTGCAGTTGTAGCTCTGGTGCTCCTTGTTCTCGTGCTGTTCTGGGAGGATTACTGGCGTGTTAACTGGAATTCAGGGGTGTTTGGTTATTACAGTAGAGTAAAGATCGTGCAAAAGACATGTTAACAATGAATATTTTTAATATAAAATTTAAAAATTCTCGTGTGTGTGTATATACGGTTACGATTTTTTTTTCTGGTGTTTGTCAATCTGTTTGTACATTTGAAACTGCGCTAGCTCCACGAAGACAGGAACCAGATATTCTGTCCGTCTGCTTAATGGGAAAGGGGTCTGGTGTTAATCACCTCGGGAACAAAGACGACTGTGTGTGGCCACCCTGGGGTGATTTTGCCTTATTAGCGTAGCTATGCGGTTGATGATAATGTTTTGAATGTGTGTCAGCAGTTATCGTCGCCTGACAGTCTGACGTCTGATTCATCAGACTTGTCAGGTGCAAAGACGGTCTGCAGGTAATTTGCATTCCAGGAAGCAGCAGGCAGCAGCTATTGTACATATGAATAATACATTTGCCGTATTGCTGATTATCAAATGAGCCTTCAAAATTTTTCAAACCCAATCCATTTTTTTTCCCCCACCTCGACTACCTCTAACCTTTCGTTCACCTCTAAAAATCTTTTCCCCCAATTGCACATCAGCATTCTCAATCTCCCAACAATGATCCAGTCTCATCTCATTTAATCTGCACGTAGCATTCTCTGCTCTTGACCGTATTTCCTCCTTGCATTCATTCCTTTCACAGACCTCCATACAAATCCTTACTGATATTACAGTTACGTTTTTATTATTATTGTTATTATTAAAGTTGCACCATCTCCTCTTCCTCCCGCCTCTAAAGCTCTCCTTCATTGCTCTTTCAGAAAGACATCATGTTCTAGAGTCCCCGTCATGCCTGCCATCGTCAATCTCCTTTTCAATGTCGTCTCAACCAACACCACCATCTCCTTTAACGTGGTGCTGCCGATGGTCAGCCTGGTCTCTCTTGTGGTCGGCGTCGGAGGCCACCTCCTGCTTTGGCTGGTGCTGGTGAAGAATCCACGGAGGCGCTCCAAGCCGAGTTCCATCCTGCTTCTCAACCTCAGCCTGGCGGACCTGGGTGCCCTGCTCACGTTACCTTGTGTGCTCCTGAGTGCTAGTTTCCAGAACTGGCAGCTCGGGGGGGGCACCTGCGTCTTTCTGGGATTCATGACTTCCATAACAGCGGGAGTGGAAATCTTCAGCCTTGCAGCGTTGTCTGTGCTCAGGTATCACATTGTTGCACCTCAAACAAGACCCCCTGCCAGCCTGGCACAAGTGTAAGTATCAGTAAGCAGAGATGCAGTTTATAGGTTTGTATGTAGCTCAATGTCCAGTCGCTATCCATTGCAACTCGCTTGCATCGAAATCTATGATTTAGAGACTGAAAGATTGTAATGAACAGTTCTGCAGAGCGACAGGTAGTTGTGCACTCTACTTTCCAGCTGTGTGAGTAAAGGTGCAGTACTGTGCACAGGTTAGCGTCAGGTCCTTCATGTTACGCTGACACATTGTCGAGTCGGTGCAGTCGTGGAACAGCTCCGTTGCACCACAGTGACTCATTATTGTCTCTTGAAGAAACTGTAGACGAGTCAAAACTGTCCTGTGAGCTTCCTCCGGTTCCTTTACAGACGACAAATAAACCCTCGTTCTCTCCTCCTCTTCTGCAGGTTATGCACTGTAGTGGTAATTTGGATGGTCTCGATAACCATGGCCTTACCGAAGGTAACATACATCAACTTTGATGGTGGTTGCACTTGGGAAGTGGGCCGTGACGAGTGGCTGCGCTTCCTGGTTCCTGCCTTCCTGGTTTACTACGTGGCCCCTCTTCTCTGTATCGCTGTCAACTGCGGCCTCATCATCTCCCACCTCTATGGCTGCAGGAGCATTCTGGCAGCCGACCGGCGGAACAAAAAAGCCACCGCTCTGCTCATTGGGTCGACACTGGTCTTTGCTATCAGCTGGTTGCCATATTACGCACTCGAGTTTGTCAATATTACGTCTCCTTATGTTAGCTCCACAGCTTTTCCCATTGGACGGAAGTTTTCCTCAACTTTGTTGCCAGCACGTTTGTCAGCGCCTGAGCCAAGAGTGAAACCAGAGACAAGGGTGTCCTTGCTATGGGAGGTGGCATCTCTGACTGTCATTTTACTGGTGTGTCTAGCTCCATGCTGGAACCCACCGCTGTACTTCCTGTTGTCGCGTCCAGCAGTACGTCAGCTCAGAGCCCTGCTGCCTTCGTGTTTTCATAAGCACTCGACAAAGAAACCTGCACAGCGGGGGCGTATTGCTCCTGCGTCACCGCCCCCTCAGCCGCCAGCACTTACTCACCACACGGCGACGCAAAGATTGACTCAGTAAATGATGGTGCACAGCTGTGCTTGTTCACCATGACATGATATTCATATTTTCCATCACATGAAACTACTCGGCATCCAGCTTTGTACACACAAGGGTGTTTGCTCGGATGCTTACGCGTTCATACCAACACCCTCTTTGCTTTAGAATATTACAGTAACGTAATGGCCTTACAGCTAGCTAATGGTGTATCGTAAACACAATATATTATGTGTCATAAAAACAGGGTTTATTTTACCCATCAAGATTCCAAAGTCACCAGGCGAGACATGTCTTGGCTGTGGTACGCCGCATGGGCAGAGGTCAACAAGTCTAAAATGATTTACTGGCCCTTTAAATAGGTATGTTTAACAGAAGGTGAAGAAAGATCAGCACCAATGGTCTGTAGTGATGATGTCACTGACAGTGTGACAGTGATATTTGTCTGTGTCCTTCAAGTTATATATATATATATATATATATATATATATATATAAATATATATATATATATATATATATATATATATATATATATGAGTGGTACCAGAAAGTCCGTAAAGCCATTGGGATTTGTGACATGGCGGCTAGTAAACAAACACAAAGTAAAATCTGCCTGCTGACATAACTCCAGCATATATTGTACTTAAAGATGAGCTGTGAAGACGCAGCCGATCGATATCACTTTAGCTTTAGACTCAGTTCCAGTCCAAGCCGTCAATATTCCGTGACGCCTGCGTTATCTCCTCTCCAGCGTGGAGCCGTTTGTTTGGGGCCGATCGCCTCAGTCTGTTGGCAGCAGGAATGCTGATGCGTGTTTGGCTGTGAGCTGAAGCTGAATATGAACGGTGTCAGATGACAGACAGGAAGTATGTGTCTGCTGATGTTGGACCTGATTCAGAGGGAGAGGGTGACTCACTCAACGATGGCGTCGTCAGGAAATTGTTATTTGGGTTGTTCCGGTGTTTGGCAGACAAATCGCAGTTTGATGTCAAGTAGAAGTACAGGTACAGAAATGACTGATTTACAGTAAGTAAAAGTAGAACTCCTCCCAAAAATCTCCCGTTTAATGGTCAGAAACAACTCTTCTGAAACGTCGTATGTGCTACACATCACTTTTAGTACCATATTAAGAAAATTAGAAAGCCTGCTTAACTCAAAAATGAAACCCTAACTGCATACAATGTTGCCAATACATTTGAATAATTTGAGTTGAAAAGCTTGAAAAGCTTGAAAAGGTTATGTCAATGAAAGGGAAAGAAAGGGCTGATATTTGTGTTAAAACATACCAAGGGACTAAAGACTCAGAGGACAGTTACTTAAAAAAAACCCTCAATAGACAGATCATAAGAAATTGTACTGATGTGAACTCACTGATGCGCGGTGATGATCCGTCTCTGCCTGAAAAGTACAACTTCTCCCAGCTGACAATAAAAGTGTTTGAATCTCGGTTTATGTGCTGCCGCGTGGGATTACGCCGCAGAAATTAAAACGGAGTGCGTCGGCATTAATCGCTTGACTTGTGTTGATTAAAACTTCAGATTGGAGACTGAAAACAGGAAGTTGCCCTCAGGGCCAGAGATGAAACTGACTCAACACACACTTCAAAACCTGCAGTTGTCTATTATGAAACCATAGATGTGTATGCAGGCCATGACAAATTAAATATAACACGCGTGTGTCCGCAGGGCTCAGAGAGAACAATAGGTCCTTTACTTCATTTTACCAGGAGATGTCTGTGTCTTTGTCTTTGAACCCCCGAGGACTTGGTGTTGCACCACACACTCATCTTTCACAGGTTCAGTCAAAGTCAGGTCGACACTGAGCGTTTGCACACATGTCACAAACCAACAAAACGTGCACAGCTGTTTGACATCTGTCTGAAGCACAAAGCTCACAAAGTGTTACATGTCGTCATGATATGGCGGAAGTCCGGTTCGATTTAGAAACAAAAAAAATTGTGCAACGACCATATCGCGGCTGATACATTTTTGCTAGCACACTTTGAAGTACCGTAATTACGCAACTGTTTGCTATAGCAGAAAAGGACGAACAGTTACTGAGAGTGAGTGCAACTTCTCAGCTTTCAGGAACCATTTGATGGTGGTAGAGTGAGTGTCGTGCCTTGGATGGTGTTGTGTTAAAATCTGCTCTTATTGTGGTTTCACCCCGTAAAGTATCGTATGGCTGGTTAGCTCAGTTGGTTAGCGTATGGTTAGCGCAAGGTCGCTAGTAGTGAGAGAAGCACTAGGGCTGATGTGTCTCAGTGGTTTACTGGGTTGAATAAGAGTAATTCCTGGCTGCTCTGTCTGTCCTTGAGCTAAACACTGGCCCTTTCAACGCTCCATTGATGTTTTGTCTTCAGGGCCAAACCTGAAGTTCTCAAACAAGTGGAAGTATTCTATGTTTGGAAGTATTCAAGAAAACCTGTGTAACAAACAGCAGTGCAAGGTTGTTTTCTTTCTGTTTAACGTGGAAAATGCATTGAAGTTCATCTATCCCTTCTGCTTTCCTCTGCTCCTGCATCTCTCTCTCCTTTTGTTTTCTGTGTTCTACCATAGCTGATCGAGGCAGAAGGCCATCCACATGTCCACTTACATCTGCCTGAGGTTTCTGAGCATGTAAAAGAGTTTTTTTTCCCTGTCACAAAGAAGTACTTGTTGTAAACGACATTCAAGCCCAAAGAATAACAAACATCAATAGGTTTGGCTTCAGTCATGTTTTTTTTATATTATTATTATTTGTCTTTATTTTCATTGTTGTGTTAGCATTACTTCACCTTTAGTCACCTGTGAGAGCGACCCAATGTCAACAGTGCTTGTGAGGTCACTTCATGAGGTGTTGATTTTGTGTCCCAATCTCTTGTAATCCCTCTAAACTTTGGCTGCTGATTTTAATCCCACAGAAAGACAGAGAATTGCTTTCATGCCCCCCCCCCCCCCCACACACACACACACACACACACACACACACCAGGACCACGTTATCTGTTTTCACCTGGCAGAAACACAACTCCTCA
>JBBMJM010140105.1:0-11625 GCA_037832705.1 Centriscus cristatus
GTGTGTGTGTGTGTGTGTGTGTGTGTGTGTGTGTGTGTGTGTGTGTGTGTGTGTGTGTGTGTGTGTGTTTTGAAACATCCATGGAGAAGGACATAAATTATCTGACAATTACTATGATTTTCCACAGGCAAGACAATAATGTTGAAGGAAATCACTGATGCCTTCCAAATACATAGTTCGAGATGGAATAAATTCACAAATTTTGCCTCCACAGATATGAGGAAATATTTTGGTTGGGCCATCAAAGCACCCATCATGTGGCCAAATGTTGTCAAATATCAATATCTGCATAGAGTTCACTTAGCTAGTATGAGATATACTCCATAAATCATCCTCGTAGTTATTAGACACTCGTGTTCACAGGCTTGACGACTCCAGGATCTTGGCCTAAGTGAAAATCACACAATTACAAACCATATAAAATGATGATTAATAGATATATAGAGAATAAATTAAATGTAGGGTTATTAAGAGAGGTTGAAATGGCTAATTGCAACATGGGTGGTTTAAGTTAGCTACATTGGCTGGGATTGTAACTATAGAGCAGAGGAGCTTATAATGACACGTTAGTGAGGAAAAGCTGTGATGTTTCCCAAAAATAATATCAGTGCCAAGAAAAGAACAAAAAATGAGACTGCTCATCCAACTAGTACCTTACATCACACCTCTCTCTAGACCTCATTTCTTTGAGTGGGGAAAGCCCTATTAGGTTCCAGCAATAAGGCCATCTGCCTCTGATTACGGCTTTGGAACGGCATTACAACAATGGCCACTAGGGCATGGCAAAAAGCAGGGGAAAGCCTTGCAATGATTGCACACAATACCGAGTGCAGAACCAAGTTTCCTTGTTATGTGTAAGGGTGAAACGCAGAGACACATACACATACAGTATACGCTACATATACACTATACGGTCGAGATTTCTGTAAATTTTGGTTGTCTTCTGTGTTAAATGCCTCCATGTGCCTCTTAGTTGGCCTTCTAGGGGAAATGAAGTGAATATCAAGAGGCAACAAAATATTCCTTTTCAAATGGGCCACATGAATGAAACTGGGAAATGCAATAGCAAAGTACTTTCAGGTAAGTCATGGAATCTGTAGACAATGTCAAAAACAATGTCACAACTCACCATCTTACATGCACAAACATTAACAACATACTAACATCCTGTGTATTTAAATAATCATAGTGTCACTCTTATACTACTAAACTACTAACTTGGACTACTAAATGAGTCAGTTATGTGAATAGGAGAAGTTAGTGGTGTAACAAAGTGAGTTTTGTTAAAATGTAATTCAAAATAAAGTCTCAGTTTCTCATTGGTTGATCTTCTAGTAGCTAGAGGAACCATGATTTCATGGACATAGTGGTAATTGATATGTGAATTAGGATCTCAGCCTCCATTGAGGAGTGGAACCAACACAAATAATAAAGAATACCAGTCTAACAGTGTAAATGAATGAGTGACTCAATGTGCCGTAACAGGCTTCAGCAAGGAGAACTGAGGCTGGAACTCACAGACGATAGTGTTAGCAAAGGTTCACTAAACACTGGGCATGAAGAAACGCACGGGTCCGGCAGGCGGATCCAGTGCATGAATCAGGCTCCAGTTGGTGGTTAACACCGTCCCTCCAGACATACAGTAGTTTGATAGCTTCCATGCTAGCAACTGATAGGAACATGACTTCTCTGTCAGAACTTGAGGATCCAAAAAGTAAGATAATAGCTACTTGGAAGACTGAGCATGAGTTTCCTGTTTGTTGATAATAGGAACACAGAAAAGGAAAATAAAATGACCTGTCTTAATATCTAATTGATCAGACTGAATGCTTCACCTAAGAGGTTAAAAAACTTGACATAAAACAAACAAGAGATCTGATTTAATTTAGTCATTGTGTGTAAGGTCAAAACTACAAGCAGACGTCGGATAATTGTGCTCAGCTGGTGTTCTGGCGGACAACCTGTGATCTGTTCAGGACTTTTTCTGTATGTTTACAGAAAAAGGGGTTCAGGCTTGAGCTGCTGTGTAAGACTGAGATACAAGAACTAGAGAGACAGTCTTTGTATGTACATAATGAGCCACGTACCATTGAACGAAGGCTCTCTGGAGAGAATGACTTCATACAAAACGCACACAAACAGCATAAAATACACTGAGTTTTACAATGTGATGCCTCATTTCTAAAATAACAGACAATCTTGGAAGCAAATGAGTTGCCTTTCTCCGTAAATCCTTCGATGTAAACTCTGGCAAGGCAAAATCAATATTTACTGCAGCTGAGGATTCACTTCAACAGGCTGAGAACTGTGGAGCCATGACTTGGACTTTAGTCTGAATGTGTGTTTATCTCTTGAGCACTGGTCTTAAGTATACTCTTGACCTCGGGTCACACTGATGTAAACGTTTCGATTGAGCTCTCCTGAAAAATGCTGATCAAGATGAGAGATTGTCACTTAGCAGCCATCGTCAGAAGGGTCAGTAGAAGTGTGTGACAGCTACGCACTCACAGAATTTCCATCCAATAACTTTGTATGTAATACTTCAGCTTTGTCATCATTGGCTCCGGGCACAAGAACCCCTGATGACAAATATGTTTGGACAATAAGAATGTAGAAGGATTAATTTAAACTGCATCCAAGGTAAGCACGCAAACTCGGAATCTGCTTACAGTGGACTGAGGAGGATTTTCCAATACGTCAGCATGATTTCTGTCAGGGGACTTAACCATCCTAAAAGTGAAGATGTTGGCGGTTTTTATTTTGAATCAATCCAAATCTTACAGTTTCATCAAAGTTTCCCATTTGCTTGCTCAGCATAGAAACAAACTTTCCCATATGCTTGCTCAGCATTAGTAACAGATGTGACGAGCAGAGAGCACAGAGAGGCTGATGATGTGACTCGAGGCTGATGTAGGAGGTTACGACTTCCTGAGTATAATGACCGACCTCAGATGGCATTATCTTAGCCTTTGTTTACACATCACTCTCGCACAGAAGTTTACAGAAGTAAATTGACCTAAAGCTGTTGGTGGACCAGGTGGATACAGGCAGGGGGAAATCCAGACTTACCTCCCAACCATGATGGATTTGATTGGATGCTAGTCGATGCTAGTCCATGGTAGTCTATCTGGGAAGGAACTATATGGGTCATAGCGTGCGAGGACCAATCGCATCAGTCAGAGTGGTCGTTTCAGTCATTGTCTTTTCCATTTTCCTCCAAAATAAACTCTGCCATTCGCTCTCTGATTACACACCTTGTGCCACACCGTGCCAGTGTTTTGATCTGCACCCGTTGGTGTCTCCGCTTGAGTTGAAGGTCTATCGCTCGTCGATTCTTAAGGCTCGTCTGACGCCCAATACATGGATATCCACTTATGGTTGCCTCAGTGTCTCGCATAGTGTCTCTTGAATCTTCAACACTGATCATTACAGGATCAGATCATCACTGTCATCTGGATTCCTGACTACAGTGATCAGGTCGGAACCACAACCTGACCTCTTGCCCCAACCAAGGGAACAAGGAATGGACAAAGCAGCTCTTTTTCCCCTTACCAAGAACTACCAGGCTCATTAGTGGCCCACAAACAGCTCAGCAAGCGCACGCCAGCCCCAACAGCTTCAGACCTGTGGTAATTAATGTAATTGATTGATTTCTGGTTCAATGACCAGTCCAGGCTTTACTTCACCTCACGCCCACGCTCTGCTAGGACCTGTTCCAGCTTCACCGCAACCCTGCAAAGAATAAGAATGGATGGATTGATGAACAGATGGATAGATGGGTGGGTGGATACATCCAAAACACATTCAAATAACAGGCTGTTTAAATGAACTGAGTAATAGCTTAGTTTGTTTGGTTCCTGAGCTACATAGCACAGGCAGAGATTTATTTAGACTGCAACAGTTAATTTATATTTGAAAGATCCTATTCCAAACGACTGACTCAGTCAGTTACTTCAGTATAACAACAACAATAATATTTAATAAATTCCAATCAGTGTGTTTCTACCCTCATTTCAAGTAGTATCATTTCACTAGTCCCGCTTTCTGTCTCTTTTAGGTTTTTATACTCTGCAGAGATTGAAGTTACAATGAAAATTTTCATTTTGGGATTCTTTGTCAGCATCTGTCATTCAATGTCGCTGGTTCGGTGGTAAATGGCTGATAGGCAGGTTGGTCTATTGGTGATTGTTTGGCTGGTAGTCTAATATGGTCAGATGTGTAGAAAGCATGAATGCATCTTATGACTTTGTAATGCTTCAGAGAGCAGGCATTTGGAACTCGCTTCCATTCCGTCTCTCCTTTGTCCTCATTTCCTAATCTGTCATCACCGTACCTCATTCCAGTTCTTGTATTTCTTTTTCAGCAGTCTCTGTCTCCACCGGCCTTTTGGCTGCATGTCGCATACGGATGGATGAGTGATGTTATACTTTCTTTCTCTTTTTTAAAATAACAAGGCTAACGCTGTCAAAAAGTACTACTGTGGATACTCTTTCTGCTGTGCTGGTTATGATTCATTTAGTTCCTTAAGCACCATCCCTCTGTGAATCTTTACACAGGGGTCAACAGACAGAAACCACCACTGGGCCTGGGTCTCTGATGTTCATCTTACATGAATATGGAAAAAATGTCCAGTGGACAAATCCATATTTATTCTGGCTGTAATATGTTTTCCAGTCTAAAACCAAAGAAATGAGCATGAACATTAAGTCACATGACATACAGGTCATCCCTATGTTCCCACAACCCTATGGTCCTACTTTTCTAACAATGTCTTTTGTTGGGTTGGATCAGGGTTAGGGGGTGATGTGACTCGGATACAACGCACACTTACGCCATTCCCAAATTCACATTCTTAGATCTTTGTTTCTCACTTCCTTGATGACATTGTTTGTCATTCACCTTTTTCTCGTTTGTTGTCAGGAGTGGCAGCAAACACCCACTGTATCTCAACTGCCAGACACACTTCCATCGTCTTTCTTCAACTCTGTACCATCCTCCTTCGTTGTTGCTGCTCTGTGACTCGTTCACTTTGTTCTAGCTGCCCCCAGTTTCTTAAGATCTGACTAACCAAGAACAGTGCGTGCATCAGGTACGCACCTTTCTTGTTGCCATGGTGGCATTTAAAGGCCAACCACTGAAACGGGTCATGGAGGGGAAACAACAGTAGCACCCCTGTGGAGACGTGATAACCTCTGGGCCATGACCACACTGTCTGCTTTGCCTGCAGTAAAACACGAGGCACCACATTTAATTGCATGTCTGTCTACATCTTGACAGATCATTAGTGTCTTTATACGCCTGTAATAATAAGCTATTTGTTATCATTAGGCATGTGGATGATGTGGAATGTTTTCAGTGGAATGCTGTTAAGTGAGAGCAGAAACATTTTGAATGGGTGAGTGTAGGCTGAGAGTTCAATATGGACAGGAGGATATTTTTCTTTCAATGCCAATCTGTATGTATCTATATCTACATACATGTGTGCCTAAAATCACTGGAGCAGTTTGACAATTCTCACACCGCAGTGTAGTTTTGTCTTGTCTTTTTTGTGTTGTTGTTTTGTCTTTTGATTTCCTGGTTTATTTTGAAATTCTAACTCACCTCTCATTTTAGAGCACTTGCCCCCATTACCGATTGTCTCCACCTGTTCCCCATTACCCTCCATGTGCTTAAATAGTCTTTGTCTCCCTTGTCTATAGGTAATGTCCGTTTGTTTTTCACGTCATGAGTCAATTCGTTTTCTTGGTCAACAGCTTATCTTAGATCTGTTTTCTTTTTTTTCTTTTTTTTCAATTCAAACCACCAATGGTTATTGCACAACCCGCTCTACCTCAAGCAACCTCAAGCAACCGCAAGCACGATTTTAAATTAAATCCAGTGTCAAAACAAATGTGCAAAACTTGCTTAAGATGAAGAATGCAGTTGATAATAAAAGTTGTTGAATGACATGGCTGATGTGGTCTGTTTTTAGTGGTTATATCAGTACATGCATAAAACACTGATCTTAAACCACATACGTCCTCCCCGCAAACACGCCCAAGGTTAGTTAAGGTTTACCACAATGACCTAAATCCAGGAAAGAAACGGTGAATAAAAGTTCTGTTCCACCTGAGACACTGGCTTGTTGTTATTGATAAAACCACTAGAGGGCGTCTGATTTTATTTTGGGTTTTTTTTCTTTTTCTTTTTTAAATGTAGCAATGGGTCTGCTGTAAGTACAACTACTCGTTTTTTGGTTTTGTTTTGTTTTGTTTTTTGTGGGAGGACAGTGTCCTTCAAATCATCTGCTTTCTCTCAGACGGCTTCTGTTTGATCGCAAAACAACTTCTGTCAAATTTATTTTGCTTCTCTCAGAGTTTCTGTCCAAAAAACCCCACAGCCACTGGAATGTCATGTAATGTCTCATTAATGGATGTAAAGTCTCCTATGAAATGATCTATGTGTCCTTGTAGGCTGTGTGTGCGTGACATCTGACAGACAGACATGATGGAAAATGAGCTTGAATCCAAAAACATGGTCCTGAATAAAGTCAGCAGAGAAAAAGCTTCACATACTTTCTACACTGTTTACGTACATGATGTCAAATTTGATCCACATGACTGAGACGACACATTTGATGCCTCTATTTAGTCAGTGTTCCCTAGTCACGTTTGCACAATGTTGCACAGAAAAGGAAGAGGACACCATGCATCTGTTAAAACGAATGGGGAGTGGTGGTGTCTCATGTCCATCAGTACTGTGAAGTTTAAGTATCATTAACAGCCAGTTTCCACCATCACCAATCAACCGTGGTTATGTAATGTTTAATGAGTCGTCATCTTTGTCTCGCCACCTTTTCGAAAGGTTACATACCTATTACATGTGACGTGCTTCTGTCTCATTCCTGAGTGTGGTGACGCGTCGCGGTTGGTTCATCCCACCGGCAAATTTGTCTGGTGACTGTTTACATTAAACATGTCCACATTTTGAGAGTCAGCGCAAGTTCAGATGAAACTTCAGATTTTTGTTGTTGTTGTTTTCTTTTGGGGATTTTTTCGTCACATATGAAACGTTCTCCATACATAAAGGTTTAATTGATTGCTTGATCAAACATTCTGCTCATCGGAAGTCTCAATCATTTGTTCCCACTGTCTGATATGATACAGAGGTAGAACTAGTCCATCAAACCGCCTTTGCACAAGTTACAAATGTGATGTGTGGTTCAGGGCGGATTAAATGTCCAAAATGGTACTTTCACAATACTGGATATGGGAAAGGTTGTGGTTTGGTTTAACAAGCCCTTAAGGTTAAAGGCCAATCACAGCTGAAATCAATGATAGAACAGATGTCTCCTTCTGTAACGTCTTCCAGAACAGCAGCATTCAGGAGGCTAGGAAGAAGACACTCACACTTCCTGCTCTTATTTCTGCTGTTACGTGGAGTTTTTGAGTTTCTTCATATTGTCGAAATGACTAAATCTTCTTATCAGTGTAGATCAATTCTACCTCAAGTGCTCCACAACTTTGGCAAGGTTCACTCCTTCCCAACTCGTTCCTTGGCACTGGTTGAGTTGCTTTAACGTGTGTGTGTGTGTGTGTGTGTGTGTTGTTGGTGACACACGGAAAAACCATCCCTCATTCTTTTCTCCAGCAGTATCGACAGTTGGGAGAATGGAGGGAGAAGAAGGCAAGTGTTTACAACTGTGTTCTAGGTAGCTCCTCCGCAGCTATGTGCCTGTGGCAAACAGATGAGGTAGTGCATGACAGAGAAGAATAACCAGGGGTGGATTGAACATCATTCATCAACCACAAGTATTTCTATTAATATCCTCAAATGGTGTTGCACTCAGCCGAGAGCAGTTGAACAGTGGAGACATGTTAGTCATTGTTTGGTCTGTCTTCCAGGCGGCTTCGAGGAATGCATTGCAAAAGCTGCACCTGGAGGCAAGGCAGGGATTTGTTTTACGCTTTTTAGCTTAAGTGAAATTATCTTAACTGTTTGTGTTTCGGGCTTCTTGTCATTTTAACCCGCTAAACCAAACACAAGGCCAAAGGCCGTAGGCTTTGAGGTGATTTGAGCCACTGGACGCATGATGGCAATGTAAGGGTTTGATGTGTTCTTACGTTCAAATGTCAAAGCGCTTATTTATTTCTGTTGCTTTTTTTTTTTTTTTGTCACTTATTACTCGAAATAGTAAATTTATGACGAGTCAAATTCCACCTGTAGACATATGGTGGTGTCAGATAGATGATGACAGACTCGGCAGTGGTATGACAGCTGCTGCCTGCAGGGCTGCATCACTGAAGCTGTAGGATGGCTGTTAAAATAGATGATGGACATGGCTTGTGCTGAGTCGCCACAATCTTGGCTAATTATCATTCTTTGGATTTTACAGTAAGATCAGTGCGGCAGCACCTCCAAACCCACCTGGTGAGGTGCTTAATACGCAAAGGGAATAAAAAAAAAATCCATTTATAAGCACAAACGTAACATCTAATGTTCACTCTCATCAGGAGGCAGGGATCATACTATTGTGTGGCAACTATGTGTTGACACATTTGTCCGCACAACCTGAAACAACCAAATCCTTTGGAGATTGTTCATGAATTTCCATTTTGCGTCCGTTGTGTCTTTTCTTCACTTATCTGACAATAACAATTCCATGCTTGATCAAGTGATGTTCTATCAAGAGCAAAGTTGACATTAACAAGAAGGAGGGCGGTGTGATGTATTTTTGAATGAAATAGAATTTCATGGATGCTTGACAGGAAATGACATTGGCGGTTGGAGGGATGAGCACTTGTGCACACTGCGTAAAAACGGGGACGAAAGGATCTGATGTATCACAGCGCCTTGCTAACATCCTGGTCTCAACCCAGAGGTTTGGCAGGCCAAACCTGCTACCTCTGCAAAAGATCCCTCACTTTTTCAGTTCATCTGGAGCCATTGATGTCAGATGAAGGCACATAAGGACGTTCACTCTTTGCAGGTTTAAAGCTTTTGACACTGAACAGAGCCAACATGGCCAAACCTGTGCCGCACCCCTCTGCAGGGAACAAACACGTGGTCAAGAGCTGACGCTTCTGGAAACGTCTGCCAGCATTGATCTGATCGATTGGGGGGTTATCTTGTGGGGTTTGCCAGCGGTGAAATAATATCTGGACAATCTCTCTCATCTATATTTCTCGATGTGTGACACATTTGTAATTGAGTCCCTCCACAAACCTTTCAGATGATGTCAGGTCAACTCCCAGTTCTCCCACAGGGTAGGACGCACATCTGGGGGTGGGGGGAGAAAGTCACTAGAGCTTGTAAAGGTTTGACACGTTTCCTTTTCCACGAGCGGTTTCTGTTCTTTGTAACGTGACTTGAAGTTCCACTTTGCTTTGAATGCTGCTAGTGTTAGCATTGGATGACTACATTCCAAAACATACATGAGTTCTGTGTGTGACGCTAACGGTATGTCAGACGTTCCCAAGGGTGGAAGGATGGAAATTCTGTTTACTCACAAATTTGTCATACAGCATTTTCAGTAAGAGAGTATTAAGGGTATTAACAATGTTCATTTAATGTGCTCTTTACTTCTATATCTTGTCCTTCAAACACTTTTGTTTGTTGTTTTAAATCATAGTTCAGTTTAAGCAAAGTAGTAACCTGACTCACGAAGCATTGTGATACTTATCTGTTGGGTCATTGACTCAAACAAGAGTCAAACCGTTGGAGCTCATTAACTATAAATCAGTATGGACTAATCACATGGGTCTATCTGATGTAATACAGTCTATGGGCGGGGCTTAACAAGTTGATGGAAATGGTTCTTGTACACAACAAAGATGTCTGCTGCTGCTGATGAGTTGGAATCCTCTTTGGTGTCAAGAGGAAACGAGTTGGGACGTTTCTTTCAAAGCCCAACAAGGGATCCTTTCCATTCCATCGTCTCTCCATTAAACTCTTCACTCTTTTCCAAAACAAACTCTGCAACGGGTTCCTTTTCTCTGGTAACACCACCCTTTTCGTTGCTCTGATTGGTCCTAGTGCGGTGGTATATGCATCTGCACCCACTGGTGCCACCCCTGGAGTTCTTTTGGTCATTGCTGGAAGGTAGAATTTCAAATACTTTCAACTTTTTGGATGAGACAGATTATAATGTATTCCCCATGACTTACAGTCATTTCTCCCTGTTAATTTATTTGATTTCAATGTGGGATGTTTCTCACATTGAGGTGGAGAACCAAACACACAGGCTGAGTAAAACAAGGGTTTTATTGAAGAAAATAGTCACAACAAATGACTAGGTGTTTGTCAGCCGGCCAAAGTGGATGGAGCAGGAAGATACGCAGAGGACTGGAGACAAAACGAAAGCAGCTGTCTGGAGTTTCCAGAGATCTGCTTTATTTAGCAGATAAAGCTGTAAATAGACCTGATGTGCATGAAAGACGGAGGTTAGTCAAAGCACAGGAGATGAAACTCAACGAACCCGTGTGTCCGTGATTCTCCGCCGCAAACGAGGACAGACCAACTGGCAAGGAATGCATAAAGGGGTGAGTAGGAGTAAGTACGCTGTAGCGCTGGTGATCGTTAGGTTGGCTGCGTCCAGAGCCCCCCAGAGTCCTTTTTTATTCACTTCAGTCAGCCCAAGAGCCCACCTGATTCACGCTCGACATTCAGGACATGTCAGCTCCATGAAGGAGCTGGAGGCAAGATTTGAACATCTGGGTTATACACAGTCACAGAGACGACTTGTTGTCAGTCGCTTGTGTGTAATTTCCACATGACACTCATTAAACCACACGTGCTTTCCTGCAAACACAAGATTCATCATGTGGATTCTGCATCTTTGGTTTCGGGGGGAGATTCCTTTCATGGGGTGCGGCTGGTAAGTAATATAGAAAGTAGCAGGAGAACAAGGAGTACTTTATTTATAACGGAGGGAAATTTCTTTGCTACAAACACAGCTCCAGCCAATAAAAGGTAGTAGTATTGAAGGTATACATATGAAATATATATGTAGTATGTATGTGTCTTTATTCTGGACTGCAATCTTTTACATGAAGAACGTCACTGATTGGATTTGTGTCCGTTTTGCATCATGTCTCTGTCAGATCCCACACACGCACCCTGCAAGGTCACATTACATCTGACATTCGAGCGGCTGTGGGGTTTCTCTTCCTTTGCGATCAAGCAGAAGCGGTCTGAGAGAAAGCAGATGATTTAAAGGTTTGCGCAGCAGCAGATTAACATTGATACATTTCTAAATCACACGCCCTCTACTGGTTGCATGAATAGCAACAAGTTGGTGTCTTAGGTGTGTCGTCAAATAGCAACACCATTTTTCACTTGCATTAACCTAACCTTAACCCTTTATGAAGGAGGAATTCTACTTTTTATCAGAGACCACTCACCTTGAGCGCTTCAGACTTTAAAGGTCCATCGCCGAAGCAGAATCACCACAATGTAATGAGACAAAAATACCTGTCATACCTCAACAGCAGGTAGGGGGCGCTGTGTTAGGAAACACTCCTGCATCGTATTGAAGGGGAGAAATAACCAGAATATGTGCTGGTTGTCAAGCTAAGGATTGGGGATCCTTCTGAGACTGTACATGAGAGGGATGGAGTGGAGTGGAGAGTGTGTGTGTCTGTGTGT